>CM021104.1:461081278-461386675 GCA_007115665.2 Sequoiadendron giganteum | reverse complement strand
CCCCCCCTCTCTATCTCCCTCTCTATCTCCCTCTCTCCCACTCTCCCCCTCTCTCCATCACTATATACTAAGAAAACCAAATTTCACATAATGCGCTTGCGTTATAACGCGAGCACATTTTTAACGCCACTAAAATGGTAAAAAACTCTATATACCCATGATTTGAAGCCCACAGTCTGCATATTCCCCTAGTTCTGTGCATGCTCCAACAAAAAATAGCTTTTTGATGATGTTGTGAAGTATGAAAGCATCTTTTTCACATTCCATCACCTTTTCCATGATCTTTTTACCACCTTTTCATGAAATAGAAGAGTTTCCACATTGAAAGACATATAATATCAATTGAAGTTTGAATTCCATTGAAAACTGATATACAATTGAAGTGTGGAAGGGAACAAGATTTTGAACAAGTCAAATTGTTGTGGAGTTTGAAGAAAGAAGAAGCTAAGGCTACATAATTGGGTTGAACTCCTCCATTTGAAAGTCTGGTTTTTAAGGTATGTGAAGTCTTTACACATTTTCTTTCATTCTATTATGGCTTGCTTTCATTTTTGTTTGTCATTATAACCTTAGGTTGTCAATGCACATTTTAAATTACCATTATATACACAATTATATACACTTGCCAATTACCATTTTAATCTTGATGTAGAGCATCTACCAGGATCCACAAATCATCAAGGGTACTTCTGACCCTAACTTAAATTGAAGAAGATCAACAAAAAAACTCAATCATCTTTTCATCAAAACATTAGAACTTGGTTTCAACTCTTTTTCAAACTCAAAAAAATAGATTAACCATCATAAAATTGATTGTAACATAGCATAAAGTTGATTAGAAACTCAGAACCATTCACAAAAATTCGTCCTTTAAGACAACTCCAAGCCTCTCCCATTCCTTTGAAGGGTCCAAACACCTTCCAATACCTCTACACAAATTGATGTAGTACAAATGAAGAAATCAACACCTTTCTTGACACACTTATTCAACTATATTTCCCTTCACAAAACATTTGATTCGTATACTCAAATTAGCATTAAGAGTTCCCAATTCCTTAAGGACCTTCAAAACACCTTGAAAATCTTGAAAATAGATGATTACAATCAACTAGGTTCCTCAAAACATCAACCAATGATTATGTCATTGACAAGTTGTCTTATATCTTCCATAATGGCACCATTGTTTACAAACACAAACTATAATTCTTAAGGCACAACCAAACCATTATTTGCTTAATAAATCTTTGTTTGAGTTAGTACAACAAAAATTAAACCTCTCAGAAGTCTTCCCTTACACACAAAATTAGTTCCTTTGTTCATTTTCCACATTACTAGTAGCCAAGCATTTGGAAACTATCACATGTATCTCCCAAACCATGCACACACTTCAAACTGTGATACTCATTTTTGATGTAGAGTTAGAGGACCCAAAACCATTGAAGATGTCAAATTACCTTCAAGAGGCATATAAGAAGATTAAAAAGGCATAATGGACCAATCCCAACATTCCTCCAAGTTGGACAACAAACATAAACATTATTTCCCACATTTCACCCTTGGAATCTAGTTACTGTGCAAAACCAATTTTGGGCCCTTAACTCCAAAACTTTCCAAAACACCAAGAAAATAAAAGAATGATTCTAACACCAATTTTAGAGTTGCAAGACATACCTTAACCCATCACATGACTCCTTTGGGACAACTTTAAGAAAACTGACCTTTTCACTATTTTAGGCCTCCAAGTAGGCCAATTTTACAAAGGAAGTAACCTTAGATCTTCACACCAGACTTCCAAACCCAAAAATAGTCTTTAATTAGGTCTCAAAACAAGATAATTTCTAGGTCTTAGAACCTTACCCACTCAACTAGGCTTCCAATACAAAAACCCCCATTTTTCAATGCCAAGAGGGAGGGTTTATAGAAACTCCTATACCCGGGCCTTCCCAAACCATTCCAAAGCATCAAAAATCTTCAAAATACCCTGCACAAGGTCAAAATTTCATTAGATAGACCATTCCTTCAACACTTTTCCAAAATCACTCCTTGGTTCCTCAAATTCTCATGGAAAAGTGCTTGTTTGAGCTAAGAACCCCATCCTATTGTCATTAGTTTCATTCCAAGGCATGTTCAAAAATAAAAGACCCTACTCTAATAATGTACATGCCATCCCACTGAGAAACAAGTCATAATAGTAGGTGGGATGGTGATTTCATAATTAAATCCTACTCAAACCCTTGACTGGCTTGAAATGAGCAGTTTCAGAAAATTGTCAATTGCTCCCTTCAAACGTAATGTTAAGCCCTATGAATTGATGAATTAGAGAGTTAAGAAATGTTCCTACAATATTATATTAGTTTTCTATCAAGGGGAGGCTGTATAGATGCGTACAAGTGCAGGAAAGTGCAAAAAAATAGTGAATTTCTGCAAAAGAGCATTTTTTTATCAAAAAAAATGGATTTCAAAATGAACAAAAATCCTCCCTTCGAGCCAATGGAGGTTGTTGAAACCTTTTTCAATGACAAAAAACTCCCCCCAATTCCTATGACTAACAAAAAACCACCCTTGAAAGCTCATATAACCAGTAGATGGAACATGTCTTTAATGACCCTCTTACAACATGAAGATACCCAAAATTGAATCAAATTTCAAATGGAAGCATAGATTGTCAAGGTGCTCCTACACCACAAGATTATCAAACACTCACAATGCCATTACACTCATTAGTTTTCAGAATCACCATCATGGTTATTCACTTTTAGTTAGGAATGTGCTCTGGCCAGCCTAGTGCTTCCATAATTTGTACACATTTGTCTACATGCTAGGTTAACTTTTGTACACGATGATTATAAGTATTATTTAAATGAAGCCTTCAATAACATATTTTTCGATTAAATTCAATGGATACATTTCTCAAGAACTAATATTCATCTCATTACCATGGTACATATAAAATTATCTGCCATGCCGAAGAAAAAGACAAGAGGAAACTAACAAACAAAGAGAAGGAAACCTTGAAACAAAAGGAGAGAGTTCGGGTGGTGACATATCGTGAAAAGAATAAATTGGAAACAATTGATGAAAACAACCCAATTGTAGAGGAACCTCAACCGTCAAAAAGAGAATGGGAATTGGCAGCACAACAGGCATGAATGTGAAAGAATCATCGTAAGACAGATTCAAATACTGTAGTTGGAGACACACCCTCTACGACAAGTGAATATGAAGGGACACCATTAAGCACAAGTGAATATGGAGAGACACCATCTAGCACAAGTGAATATGGACATACACCATCTACTGCAAGTGAATATGGAGGGACTCCATGTACCGCAAGTGAATATTGTTGGACACCATCCAACACATCTCAAGTTGACAATACATCATCACTCGGAATTGAAAAAGAAGGTATGCCATCATCCCCATGTGAACCTCAAGGTATGTCTTCTTCTCCATCCTCGATCGAAGGTACGCAATCTAGCCCACCTCAATTAAATATTGATGAAATTCCTAATGTTGAGATGTCTGTACCTAGGAGAACACCACCTAGAATTTTGCGTAGAAAGCCAAAGTATTTGATTAATATTGATGATGAGATTTTGCAGCACATGGAAGGTAAGATTTCAAGACACACTTGTAGAAGATATGCTGATAAGATTTGGGAATGATTCTTTGAAAGGATAAATGAGACTGCAAGATGTCAACTATTTGTTGGAATGATGCGGGGTATAAAGTATAGGAACATCATGAAGACTCTTGGGTTGAGAACATCGAATGCATCGAGTGAAGACACTATTGTGAAGAATCTAATGGATGCTTATGAGAGTGTGGGTAAGACCTCATGCTCAAAGGATAGTAATGTCACTCAATGTGTCATTACACCGACTTTGGTAAGCTGTCAAACAAAGAGATCTTGTCTAATTAAAAAGACTAGTGAATAAATGAGAATTAGTAGAAAAAATTTATCAAGAGCCATTCTAAGGGGACAAAGAATTGAGGGAAATGATACAAATGAATTATGGGCATTCTCGAGGAGACTGTCACGAAAAGATAAAGAAGTTGTCCAAGCCTTGAGAACACTAATTGAAGAGTATTGGAAGAATAACACAAGGCCGTCTCTGAATCAAAGGGATGTGGTAAGAAGGAGAATCGGTAGTCAGAATCGTGAGCCACATCCAAAGTATTTTTTGGATATGACTCAAACCCAATTTTTTCAAAAATTTGAAAATGATTATCCTCAAATTAGTATTTCTCAAATATTTTTTGAAATGCTTAAACCTTTTTATGTCAAGATAAATCAAACACGCACTACTTGTTGTTGTAGACTACATATTGAGTTTTCTAACCATTATGATGTTTATCGTTCTATATGTTTAGATTTGAATACTAACGATGTTTTGTAGGATTGTGGCATAAAAGCCCCACCAAAATCTTCAAGAGAGTTCCTATCAAAAAAATTTAGTGAAATAGAGGATGACCAGATATTCTATAGGACAATATGCTTGGATGGTTCATGTGAGCGTTGCGGTGGCTCCCAGCGTATGCCAGTATGTCAACATATGGAAAGCACAAATGAGGTGGGACAAAAACTAGTAGAGTTCGGGAAGTATAAAATAGTGGCATATGCTACAAAAGATGGGTCTCAAGCAAAAAGGTGTGATTTGATTATTGAGAAGATTCCAGTGTACCAATTTATGACCACATTTTGTGACATTATACAGTCTAAGTATGCAATGCATACCCATAGAGCCCGATGGTTGGACACGCAATTCAAGCTATGCAAGGACACCTTTCTAGTTGGAAGCGTAGTACCCATGGTTGACTTTGCAGAAAACTACACTCTACAACCACAACATGAGGTGCAGTCATAGTATTACAACTCCACACAAGTTTTGATATTTGTGCACATAGCATTCGTTCATGGATCTGATAGTACAAATGAGAAAAGGAAGGTATTGAGGGAGTACCACTTTTACATTAGTGATGATCACACACATTCTCCAAAGTTCATGCAAGGTTGCTTCCAAATTTTCTATAGTGGTTTGGCTCAGAGGGGCATAGAATAAGATCAACATATAATATGGTTTGATAACTGTGCATCACAGTTCAAGAACTCATGCATGTTCTACTAGTTGTGCAGGATGCATGTCATTACAGGTGTTCAACATATGTGAAACTTTTGTGAGGTTGGACATGGAAAGGGGGAGCATGATGGTGCAGGAGCATGCGTGAAAAGAGTATTAGCACGAGAAGAGTTAAAGTATAAAGACAGTGCAAAGTTGACAAATGCAAAATCAATCGTCGAGTGGTGTAATGCTTTAATGGGTCCAGGTAATGAAGGTACATATTCAGTTCGTAGATTTTTTTGGTTGATGGATGATACTAACATTGCACCATATGAAGACTATTGTACACTAACAAGATTGAGTGAGGTACACTCTTTCCTTAGCTCAAATTTAGGTTCATGGAGTATCGATACATGAAAGATGGCATGATTTTGTTCTTCATGTACAATGCAAGCCTAGAATTATTGTGAGTTAGGGGAGTGGGTTGACAAATGGTTCACAAGTTATCTTAGCCCACTTCACACGTATCGCCCTCCAACGACATTGGAACTGACACAGATGGAATCATCGGTCGACTTTGACCACGTATAAGATCTAGTTCAACCAGGTGATATATCTAATTTCTTCGTTGTTGAAATTCCATATCATTATCTTACTTTGTACTGTATTCATAATGTTGACAAATTTCAAGAGATTTTTTGCACATATCAATGCAGGGCATGTTTATGCAGTTATTGTAGATGAAGATAATGAAGAGGGAACAAACTATTACTTGTGTCGTTGTGTTGAGACCAAAAAAAAATTGGAGGCCCCAGTTATAGATGGAGAAAACATCGAATACCCTACAGGCTTAGTTGTGGTTACTAGAACATGGCTTAGAAGGTACCCACATTCAAGTGTTAAACATTGGCTATTTCAGGAATTTGACATGCATCGTAAGATTCTTCATTACTCGAACCTTGTCATGGCATCGAATGTTCATTTTACCAAATATGGGGGTATACCTTTGAACAAGACGTTATGGAAGGTGTGTGAGTTTGACCATGAGGCAATACTTGACACAATAAAGAGTAGAGCAGACCTGAATGGTTCATTGGATTAATTTGTAAGTATATGCACATTAATTTGTTTGATGCCAATACTATCATCTTCTTTTATAGTGATTAGTATCCCCTTGCAAAAAAAGAAGATATATGAGCCATCCAAGAGAATGTCAGCCAGAAAATCAATGCAACATCCTTATTTTGATGCCTGCATGCAACATCTGTAAGTGCCTTCCATCTATTTTTATTTCATTTCTATTTTGGATGCTCTTTCTTTTTCTCTTTTACTTTGCGTATTTGTAAGTAAACTACTAAAAATTGATTGATCTTTTGTTGCAGAAAATGCTGATTTAAGAGCCATCAAAGAGAATCTCAACCAAAAAAGCAATGCAACATACTTATTTTGATGATTTTGAAAAATCCCAATTTTGATTTCAAGGCATTATAAGAGAGCATGTGAAGCTTAGCGAGGGAATCTCAAGTTACTCATTTGAAGTTAACCTCATAATGAGAACCTATGATGTAGACATTTAAAGAGAATCTTGAATGTATGAGTGACATTGTAAAAGATTTGAGAGAACGAAGTGCTAGAGGCATTGTAATAAGATTTAATTACATAATGAGAAATACTCAAATATTGTAAGGTTGGAGTTCATTTTTGGTGTAGTAGCACCTTGTTCTGTAAATGCCTTGAGTAGGAAAATTTGCAAACTTTGAATTTTGAAATGTAAACAATGTGAAAAAGGTCATATAAAGGTCATGTAAATTTGTACACATTTTTCTGCAACTCGTGTGACCAAGAGGACTATTCCAACATGTTTGAATAGGTATTTTTATACTAAGCATGGTCGTCTTTTAGACCGAAACACGTAGAATCGCTCCAAGCTATGTTCCACCAGATCAATCCCTTAAGGGTCCAAAGGCAAAATGGCTGCAAACTTCAGCATGCTATTACTAGGATACCGTGACACTTAGAAACTTCTCATCTAATCCTACAGAAAGGTGTTGGGCCCCTCTAGAAAAACCTCTCTCAGTTTTGGCTATCTTGGAGTGATTTTCTCGTGGCGGTGGATTTTCACTTGATGGAAAAATCATCAAATTCAAGCAATGCAAAGTTGCAAAGTGGTACAACTTTTGTTGAGCAACTTGTGTGACCAAGCAGACTATTCCAACACATCCAAATAGGTATGTTTACGCTAGGTATCATCCTCTTTCACACCGAAACATGTGGAATCGCTCTGAGCTATGTTCCACTAGATCGATCCCTTAAGGGTCCAAAGTGCAAAATGTTTGCAAACTTCAGCATGCTATTACTTGGATACTGTGACACTTAGAAACTTCTCATCTGATCCTACAGAAAGGCATTGGGCCACTCTAGAAAAAACTCTCTCGATTTTTGCTATCTTGGAGTGGTTTTCTCGTGGCGGTGGATTTTCACTTGATGGAAAAAGCATCAAATTCAAGCAGTGCAAAGTTGCAAAGTGGTGCAACTTTTGTTCTGTAGCTTGTGTGACCAAGCAGACTATTCCAAAATTTCTAAATAGGTATGTTTATTCTAGGCATGGTCCTCTTTCACACTGAAACACATGGAATCGCTCTGAGCTATGTTCCATCGGATCGATCCCTGAAGGGTCCAAAGTGCAAAATGGCTGCAAACTTTAGCATGCTATTACTTAGATATTGTGATGCTTAGAAAATTCTCGTCTGATCCTATAGAATCATGTTAGGCCCCTCTAGAAAAACCTCTCTCGGTTTCGGCTATCTTGGAGTGGTTTTCTCGTGGCAGTGGATTTTCACTTGATGGAAAAAGTGTCAAATTGAAGCAGTGCAAAGTTGCAAAGTGGTGCAACTTTCGCTCTGCAACTTGTGTGACTAAGTGGACTATTCCAATGCATCCAAATAGGTATGTTTATGGTAGGCATGGTCTTGTTTCACACCGAAACATGTGGAATCACTCTGAGCTATGTTCCACCGGATCGATCCCTTAAGGGTCCAAAGTGCAAAATGGCTGCAAACTTCAACATGCTATTACTCGGATACTGTGACACTTAGAAACTTCTTGTCTGATCCTATAGGATCATGTTGAGCCCCTCTACAAAAAAATCTCTCGATTTTGGCTATCTCGGAGTGGTTTTCCCGTTGTGGTGGATTTTCACTTGATGGAAAAAGCATTAAATGCAAGCAGTGCAAAGTTGTAAAGTGGTGCAACTTCCGTTCTGCAACTTGTGTGACCAAGCGGACTATTCCAACATGTCTGAATAGGTATTTTTATGCTAGTCATGGTCCTCTTTCACACTGAAACACATGGAATTGCTCTGAGCTATGTTCCACCAGATCGATCCCTTAAGGGTCCAAAGTGCAAAATGGCTGCAAACTTCAGCATGCTATTACTTGGATACCGTGACACTTAGAAACTTCTCGTGTAATCCTACAGAAAGGCATTGGGCCCTCTAGAAAAACCTCTCTCGGTTTTGGCTATCTTGGAGTGGTTTTCTCATGGCGGCAGATTTTCACTTGATGGAAAAAGTGTCAAATTCAAGTAGTGCAAAGTTGCAAAGTGGTGCAACTTTCACTCTGCAATTTAGGTGACCAAGCAGACTATTCCAACACATCTGAATAGGTATATTTATGCTAGGAAATTTTCCTCTTTCACACCAAAACACGTGGAATCACTTTGAGCTATGTTCCATCGGATCGATCCCTTAAGGGTCCAAAGTGCAAAATGGCTACAAACTTCAACATGCTATTACTCAGATACCATGATGCTTAGAAAATTCTCATCTGATTCTATAGGATTGCATTGCGCTTGTCTACAAAAACCTCTCTCGGTTTTGGCTATCTCGGAGTGGTTTTCCAGTGGTGGCGGATTTTCACTTGATGGAAAAAACATCAAATGCAAGCAGTGCAAGGTGGTGCAACTTTCGTTCTACAACTTGTGTGACCAAACGGACTGTTCCAACACATCCAAATAGGTATTTTTATGCTAGGAATGGTCCTCTTTTGCACTAAAACGCATGGAATCACTCTGAGTTATGTTCCACCGGATTGATTCCTTAGGTTGGAGGAATCTAAAGTTGCAAATTTGTAAGTTGTTTAAAGCAACAAATTTGAAATGATATTGAATGACCTAGTTATCACTCATTACATCTAGGTGATGCTCACAGAGGTGAGGCACTAGGCCTTCCCAGGAGGTCACCCATTCCAGTATACTCCAGCTCAAGTGCTTAACCATGAATTATTTTCCCCAAGGTTAAGCCCACTTAGCTTGCAACCCCATTTGCAAAACCTTTAGCAAGTGTTGTGCCTTATGAAACATTCATTATAGAGCCCCTTTAGCTCATCAATTGATAAGTAGGAGGTATTTTCTACAAGTTGTCAAACTGTGATATTGCTATTAGGATTCCATTGAGAAGTCATTTGTAGTATTAGATATAGCTCTAGCTTCTACAGTATTGCACATGATTGTAGACAGTTTCAAAGATCTAGATGACATCAATAGTTCACATTACTCAAGAAGGATGAACATCTTAAAGATAGTTGTGGAAATTAGGACAAGTAACCTTCTTGTGGACTTAGGGTTGCAATATTTGATCTACAACATGTTCCACCATTTCTTCAGTAGGATCAAGAACACACATGTAATGAAGGTGTGTTTGTAGCCATGAAAGATTATGGTTCGAACTATCCAAAAGAGTGATGTTTTATCTTGACCAACCATATCTATACCATGGTTTGTTTGGAAACAAGGATGGGTTCTCTCTTCATCGGCATATACATTATTCCTTGATGTGTTCACACCAGTGTTACAAGACTAAGACTTGCCTCGGACTTGACAAGCCATTTTTTGACTTGGACTCGGGCTCAGAGCCTAGACTCGACAAATAGAAAAACCTAAGAAATTCAAAGATTTTTAAGGATTTAAAACTTGTTTCATGAACCCTTTAATAAATAAACCTTAAAGACACAATAGCATTGTCAAATAGAAATTACTATGATCCCATACACAAACATACATCAATCACATAAGTATAAGCACAAATTTAGCTGAAGGAAATAACACATTTAGATATATAAATATTGTGATATTTCTATCAGGATTCAATCATGTAGTTTTACAAGTCAAACTCATTGACCCATGATTCATCGATAGTGGTTCACAAGAACCCATCTCTCATGATAATGAATGGTTCATAAGGAGGAAGATAAATCTTCATACATTTCTTCTATCACAAATGAGATAAGTGCTTGGTTTCATGAAGGTCATGAGACAACCATTAATGGGTAGTGGATACATGAAGAACTGATGGAGAATGATAATGGATTCAGACCTGCTATAAAGGAAAAAAAAAATTGTTTCAATGATGCAAGAGGTTTTTGGTTTCACTACCAAAATGAGCCTATGAAGAATGCATGTGAAACTCCTTTTGACCTCGAGGGTGTTCTTACTCCATCTCAAGGATCATGCATTGAGGATGACATAGATCAATGCTAGGGCTAACCAATTAATAATTATACACACGAATAAGTCAAACATGTAGATGTCAATAAGGGAAGTACAAGTACTCAAAAACACGTAAGCCTCAAAAAGTATACACATGAATACATAGTATACACAAATTAAAATAAAGTATATGCATGAAAACATGTAAGCCACAAAGTATACATTCGAATGCACGTAAGTCACAAAGTATACATGTAAGTTGTAAAGTATACACTTGAATACACGTAACTCATATCTATTGAACCATCAATTTAGAATGCAAATATGGATAGGCACCGGTAAAAGATATTTGTATTAACCAAATAGCCATGTAGGCATACATCAATATATGTTGATATAAGTATGAAATATATGTAGAAAATAGCCATATAGGCTTACGAGAATGCTATCTAGGCATACAATGTCAAATATGTCCAATAAAAAATATGTACAAAACTGCCATGCAGGCATACAACAAAGGACTCTGGAATCAAAATTCATTGCTCTCCATGCCCTGGAAATAAAATCTTTCCCTTTCCTTTTCACTTGGATGACGATAGGTCTATCATTCATTTTTGTTGTGCTCGTGGAGTGCTCCTGCTACTCCTCCTAGGGTTTAGTTCATGGTGAAGTTTTAACTGTTACAATAAGAAGTAAAGACATGAATATATAGAAATTACATTATAAAAAATGATATATTTGACAAAATAATCACTTACAGCCATCTCACAATCTCTCTCCATGAGGGAAATATTCTCACACCCATGCTCAGGCGTGCTCAAGCCCTATATAAACCATACAAATAGAAATTAAACTACGTGAATCAATAATGGTTTGATTTTTCACTAACTAACATCTATAACAACAAATGCAAATGTAAATTTACTAATTTTCCTCATAGCTCTTCTATCAGAGCCATCGAGGATTGTATAGCAGATGCCACACCAATATCCATTGCCCTTGTCACATTTAGAGGTGTATCGTCTCGCAACAACTAAAAATAAAACAACAAATTATTCAATGTAATCAACGATGTGCATGTATGAACTACACAAATCTATTAAGTACTTGATTCATTAGTTAAAATCTTTATTCTATTACGTGCATGAAGGTTTGAGTAAATCCACTACCACTGGGAAGTGTTCCATCAAAACCTCCAATATTAGTCTGTTCAACATCCAAAATTGCATATTAAATTACCATTCATAAAAAAATGCCATTAACATGCAATAAATTTATAATTATTTACTAGTTACATACCCTAGCGATAGGTGTACTGCAGAAATAGGTTGGTGGGGGGTCAGTGTATCTAACTTTTACTTGACTATCAATGCCATATGCCTCATGCAAAATGTCAGCTACAGATGGATCCTGCGTACCAGTCTCCTAAGGGTTGGTGGGGTCATGTGAACAAGTAGCCCTATAAGATTGACACACATGTGTTTGGAGGCCACCACTCGAAGACTCCCCTGGATGGCTCTTTAGAATTGGGTTAGTATGATGGATGACACACTAGGTCAAAGTATTTATTGCCTGCAATGTCTCTATGTCAGCACTTTCCTTTGTGATAGAAGGCATAACAATGTGCTCAAGAGGTGGCCTAGCAAGAGCTCATCTACCTTGCTGTGTAGGATCCGACTGTGCACTAGGTCTATCCTGAGCTGACCCCCCACCTCTCCCCTAGAAATCCCTCATATCAAAATAATTTGGGATTTTGTTCAATATGAACTCACTGTATAGTTTCCTAAGGAAATATTGCGGGACCTCCCAATTGTTGCATTGTGAGTAATTGAAGACCATGTACCACCTATCATAAAACCGGTCCCTAATCTATCGGTGGTGGCACCAATGGATAAGAAACCTCTTCGCATTGAGGGTAAGATTTTGATTTGTGCGTGGGTCGGTGAATAATGAGCACAAATCACCTTTTGTAATTTTTAAATCCTTCACATCCTTGTATGATAGTTTATTTGCATAATAGTCCCTAGCCGCCTGCCTCCTATCTTCCCATCCAGTTATTTGTTTGCTAATTGAATCTACATTTTCTAACATATCTTTCAAAGAATTTGCTAGGGTGATTCTTTCTGTGGTTGAACCATTTGGATCACTCAACCTATTGATCAAATCGTCAATTTGTATTTTGTTGTTCTCATTTTCACTCATTAAATTTTGTTGAGTTCCAGGAGGGGGTTGAGTGATTGGTGGAGGAGGTTCATGTTGTGGTTGATTTTGATCTTGAGGATTTGGTTGGTCTTCCTATTGAGGATTTTGAGGGTTTGCAGGTTGATTTGCATCTCCTAAAAATTCAAACAAATAGATATCAAATTCAACCTAAAACTAACAAATTCAACCTAAAACTAATAAATTCAAAACAAAAACCATAGAATCCTTACCTCTGACAGCTCCTCGTTGTTGTGACGAAATATGGATTGTTGGTGAAGAGATTCTCCTCCTAGAACGTGAGCACGATATTGTGAGGTTTTTGGCCGCGGGTGCAACAAAAAAACCAATTGAAATGCAAATGAGAGATTTGCATTTGTTTTTTTGCTTTTAACAGTAAATAATGCAAGTGCATTATAATGCGCTCGCATTATTTCTTTGTAGTTGCCTAGACCTAGCCTAGGCATAACGTAGACATAACGCGCTCGCGTTATGGTTTTCAAACTTTTTTTTTTGAGGGTGTCCACGAAATTGCTACCCATTTCCATGCACCCACCCAAATCATAGTTTCTATTTTAGGTTCCTCAATTATTGTATTGAAAATGTGATTTCAATATTTTTGTATTATGCAAATTTTACTTGCTTATTTAAAATAAAAAATAAAAAATCTAAGAGTGGTTAATAAGGTAAATTTGGCTAGTAGGCTATGCTTTAAAAGAAAAAGTTAGTTAGTTAGCACAAGTGTGGTGATCTAAAATCACTCTTAAATAAACCTAGTCTTTCATTAGCAGAGTTAAATTTCTACCACCTAACTATTGCACTGCATTGGCTCAATTTTTTTGATCAAAACCCTTCCTTGAAAATTATTGCAATTGTGAATTCATTTGTTCATTTTTTCATTGGTTTCATCTTGTATGTAGCCTTATTTACTAAGATATCCCTTGGTATCATATCAGTGTGGTGGTCAATGATTCTTTTGAGTAGAAGTATACAATATTATACTTCCAACAAGGAATTTTCTTTGTAATCCAATCATTTTCTTCACTTATATTGGTAGCTCATTGGCCCTGAAATTTTCCTTCTCTTATATAGGTTTACATATAAGTGCATGGCTCATACCTTCCATTATTACAATATTGAGAAATTACTTTCCAAAAGGGCATGCTACACATCCATATGCATGATATGACATTGTACCTCAACTTTGTAAGATCTAGTTTGTAAAATTTACAATGTGATATTATTTTAGTACCACAAAATGGAAAGCTTGTATAGATTTAGATGCATTACCATTTTTCAACCTTTCTTATGGACACTATTTTCACAAAAAAACTAGGCTATCAATGTAATGACTATCAACAATGAAGGTGTTATCATGGAATCTAAAATCTTAACATCATTTCAATGGCATCAACATTATCATCACTTGAGATTTATTGATCTACTTGGACTATTATAAGTATCAAATGGTACATGGCATTTCATTTGTATAATTATGCTTAAATTTGCCCAATTTTCTTAGCTAGAAAGCAACATTGATCTCCATTTGGTTAATATAACTTTTAGAAAAAATAACCTCTATATTTTCTTGATATGAATCTTTGAAGATCCATAGACCTTATCTTTCATGGAGTTTCTTATTCCCATTTTAATTTTTTTTGATGACCACACTACCAAAATGTTGGCCTCTTTCTTGGAATGAAATATGAATCCTCTCATAACTTCCAAAAATACAACTCCTAAGTAGAGAATTTTAGTTATCAGTTGATCCATGTACTTTGGTAATATCTAAGGGGAAGTTGGAAATTTAATGCATTTTTATCTTTCTTGAATGAGCATGATAATCATTGACAATTGACAACTACTCACACACCACAAAAGAATGATGATGGTGAGCATCATAGTAAGAATAAAGAATGGATTTCTACATGTTGAAAGATTATGCACCTTATTTTTAGATAAAAGGTGTATATATCATAGTTTACTTTCTCAACCATTCTATAGTGATGAATGCAAGGCCAATAGATTGTTTGACCTAGGTAATAAGAATAATTATGTTAACCAAGATCTCATATTTAATGAGAATAATGGGCCAAATTTCTTCTCATCAATACATTTCTTCCCTCGTATACTGCCATTTTTATCTCTCTTACATTGTGATGATAATTTAGGTGTGTTTGATAAAGTAGATGATCATGTTCATCAATTAAAGTTTTTGTCCATTTTCTATTCAACAATTATCTTGGTGTAAATTTGAAGTTTTTAGATCAAATTTGATTATATGAGGTAATATTTTCATGTTTATATAATTCAAATGTTTATCAAGCATTTTTTGTTTAAATTTAAAGTTTTATTCTTATCACCTTTTTCACATAGTTCAATTGAAATCACTTTCATTTGATTTTGATATTTTGTATTAGTGAAGATTACTTACTAAATTGTTTCTTTTATGTTTATGAACATGTAGCATTCATCATCATGTCGAGGAAATGAGAAAATACTCTAACACAAAATGAGGGTGAAGCCAAAAATGTAAAGAAAAGAGAAGGAATAAGGCATCTTCATAAAGAAAATGAATTGAAACCCATAGAAGAAGAAATTCCCATGCAATGTAAGAGAGATGTGGAATTGGCATCACAAAGGCAACATATGTAAAACCTTTGTGCAATGAAACAAATGAATCTTGAAGATGGGGGAACATCATCTACCACAAGTGAAGTTGAAGGTAGACCATCTACAATATGGGGTGATCCCGTAATACTGGTTTACAGTTTTTGGCCAAATTGGACACTGAAATAATTTTTTTAACTAAATCTTCACTTTCGAGAACCTATAGCAGCTAAACTATGAGGAATTTGAAGATGATGCAAACTAGTGATTTGTGAAATTTTGTCTATAGATTCTAAATATTATATTTTCAAAATTCTTGGAATCAGATTGCACTTCTTTTTCCATCTCCTTCGAAAACTTTTTTTTCAGTTACAAACAACATTTTTAAGGAGTGATGCTCATCGTATACAACAATTTTATTTTCCATGAAGGATACAATTCTATTTTTTTGAATTTAGATTTGTAACTATGATATATAGTGCTTCCAATTGGTATCATAGTGTTTTATTGAATATGTTTTCCTTAATCAAGTTTCGAAGCCAAACCAATTACAAGTTAGACATAGGCAAACCATATACAACATAACTTTGTTTGTATGTATCAAAATTTATTTTATTTTTGGTTGGATCAAGGACTTCAATGTATGATGAACTCATATTTTTCAAAAAAAATTATAATCTACTATTTTTCAATGTGTGGAGGATAGAGAGCTTGATTTTTGGTGAAAAACCTATGTTTAAAATAAAACTAAAAAACAAATACATAATAAAACCAAAAAATATTAAAATTATATTCGTTGGATAGCTCGTTTTGAGGACTACCATCATCTAGTTGGGTCTATGAATTCTCCTCAATTTTCATCCTCAACCCGAGCTGTGAAGCACAAAATTTTGAACTTTTTTGGTGCCTAAGGGGGAGAAGGGGGAAAATAGGGGTTCAAGCGAACCCCTTTCCCTTACCATTTTATTTTATTTTTTAAATAGGAAATGAGGGGCCATCGTTTAATGGGTTTTTTCAAACCCTGGTTCAATCAAACTCCTTTTGGGTTCACTCAAACCAAATAGTTCATTCAAACCCCAAAATTATTATTTTTTTGCATGGGGTCTTTTTTTGCAAGTTTTCCTTCCTCACTCAAATTTTAAACCACTTTTGTGGGTTTACCCTATGTCATGTTGAAATTACATCAACAATCACATCTATAGTCAAAGGTACACCATCTACAACATGTCATATTGAAAGTACATCAAAAAACAAATCTCTAGTTGAAGACACTCCACCTATCACATCTCAAGTTGAAGGTACAATATTTTTTACATGTCAATTTCAAGGCACACCATTCTTTTCATCTCTGGCTAAAGATACACCATCTATCCTCGATGTTGTTTGTATTCCTAATGTTGAGGTAACTCTACCTTTGAGAACACCTCCTAAAGTTTTGCATAGAAAACATAAATATTTGATTGATATTGAGGCTAATATTTTAAAACCAATGGTTGATAAGATTCCAAAGTGTACTTGTCAAAGATATGCTAAGAGGATATGGAGATTATTTTTGTAGAAGCTAAATGAGACTAGAAGATGTCAACTATTTGTTGAAATGATGAGGCAACTAAAATTTAGACCCACCGTGAAGATTCTTGGGCTAAGAACATCAAATGACTCAACTGACAAATCAATTGTAAAGAATCTAATTAGTGTATATGAGAGTGTGGGTTCTACCTCATGCTCAAAATATAGTAATTCCACCAACGTGTCATAACATCAACATTGGTAAGCAATCAAACCAAGAATAAGATGATCCTTTCAAAGACAAGTAAAACATTGAATTAGCCTAGCCTATGACAACAATGATAGTGTTGTAAACAAAACATACACCAAGGAATTCATAGTTCTTCAAAAAAAATAGCCTAACCCATGACAACAGTGATAGTGTTGTACAACAAACAATATCACAATCTTGTAACTTAAGGAATTTATAAGAAGATACAAATTATACCGTTGTCTAAACACTTTGATTTTGCAAGCTATTTTTGTACACTTTATAAAAAACCTACTCACTATTTAGAGTATGGTAACATGACACTCTAAAAATTTATGATTAACCTCAATTAATCATTCCCACCACATTTTCTATACCATTTAGCAAGTGATTAAACTGAATAGATTTGTTTTAGAGTTAACTTTTAAACATTAATGAGGGTTTTCTTTTGATTTGTAATTTTCTAAGGGTTTAGGTAAAAATGCATGCGATTATGAGATCTATGATGATCTATCATTTACTATTTTAGGACTAACCTTTTTTAACATATTTACATGTTTCGTAAAAACTTGTACCGATGATCTTTGAAGAGCCCTGAGTGCGAAAAATTGGTAAAATTTGATGAGCTCTTCCTTAGAAACCATGGCACTTACAACCATTCCATCTAAAGTTAAAAGGAAATGTAGGGCCCCTCTAAAATAACTTCTCTTATCTTTTCATATATCCAATCCATTCGACCATGGTGACAAGTTTCTATAGATTAGAAAAAGTGTCAGATACATGCAATGTAAAGTTGTAAGGTGGTGTAGTTTTCATTCTATTAATTGTGCAACCAAATTGAAAATTCCAATATGTTTGAGTGGGTGGTTTTATGCTAGGCAAGGTCTTGTTTTTCACCCTAGCATGCTAGATCATTCCAGGCTACATTGTGCTAAAGATTTCTTTTAAGAGACCTAGGTGCAAAAGAGTGGAAAATTTTGATGAGTTCTTTCTTGGAAACCATGGAACTTAAAACTATTTTTTATAAAGTTACAAGGTCATGTAGGGTCCCTCTACAATAACCTCTCTCATTTTTTCATATCTCCAATCCATTTTTCCATGGTGACAAGTTTTCGCACATTGGAAAAAGCATTAGATGCATGCAATGTATAGTTGCAAGGTGACACAATTTTCATTCTATTTGTTGTGTGACCAAATTGACAATTTCAACACATCCGGGTGGATAGTTTAATGCTAGGTAAGATCTTGTTTTGCACCCCAACATGCTGGATCATTCTAGGCTACATTATACTAGCGATTTCTCTTAAGAGACCTAAGTGTGAAAAAGTGGAAAACTTTGATGAGCTCTTTCTGAAAAAATATGACACTAAAAACCATTTGTATGAAGGTATAGGGTCATGTAGGATCCCTCTATAATAACCTATTTCATTTTTTCATATCTCTATTCCATTTGGCCATGGTGAAAAGTTCTCACACATTGCAAAAAGTATCAAATACATTGAAGAGAAAGTTGCAAGGTAGCATAATTTTTATTATGTTCATTGTACAACCAAAATGATAGTTCCAACATGTCTGGGTGGGTGGTTTTATGCTAGCAAAGATCCTATTTATCACCCCAAAATGTTGGATTTTTCCAGGCTACATTGTATCAACGATCTCTTAAGAGCTCTAAGTGTGAAAACATGACAAACTTTGACAAGCTCTTTCTCGAAAACCGTGGAACTTACAACCATTTCATCTAAAGGTACAAGGTCATGTAGGGTCCCTCTACAATAAAATCTCTCATTTTTTTATATGTCCAATATATTTTCTCATGGTGACAAGTTTTGACATGTTGGAAAAAGTTATCAAATGCATTGAAGAGAAAGTTGCAAGGTGGCATAATTTTTATTTTGTTCATTGTGTGACCAAACCAACAATTCCAACATGTCTAGCTGGATGGGTTTATGTTAGGAAAGGTCTTGATTCACACCACAACATGCTAGATTATTGTAGGCTACTTTGTATCAACAATTTATCTTAAGAGACCTAAGTGCAAAAAAGTGACAAACTTTGACGAGATATTTCTCATAAATTGTGGCACTTACAACCATTTCATCTAAAGGTATAGGGCCATGTAGGAACCCTCTATAAAAACCTCTCAATTTTTCATATCTCCAATCCATTTGGTCTTGGTGACAAGTTTTTGCAAGTTACAAAAAGTGTCAAATGCATTGAAGAGAAAGTTACAAGGTGGCATAATTTTTGTTTTGTTCATCGTGTAGCCGAACTGACAGTTCTAACAATCTAAGTGGGTGGTTTTATATTAGGAAATATCTTGTTTCTCACCCCATCATGTCGGATTATTCCAAGCTACATTGTACTAGTGATCTCTTAAGAGCTCTAAGTTTAAAAAAGTGGAAAACTTTGATGAGCTCTTTATAAAAAATCATGGCACTTATTGTAAGTGATGAATATGTGAATAAGATCAAAACACTTCTTAATACGACATTATATCAATGATTAAACAAATTGAATCAATTCAACAAATTAATCAATTGAAAGTGTCCTATTGCTCTCTATCTCCAAAGATTTATTAAATCTAAATTGCTCTTAGATTGTTTAAGCAAATAAGACTGTTAAAATGACTATTTGAAGAACGAGATGATGATAATATAATGCTAAATGATAAATCAATTAAACTAGCATGATATTGATGTGAAACAGATAAATGCAGCTCCAAGAGGTAGCCATTGTTGTGAAGCTTGATTGTTGAATTGTTAAATACTTGATGCTTGATACTTGATGTCTGGATTCTTGCAGAGTAAGGGTGCAAAAGCTTGATTATCTGGATCCTTTTCTTGGTTGAATGAGGCTGTATTTATAGATTTCCTGGCTATAGAAATGTACAGGGAAAGCTTTGAGAGGCTTGTATTCAATCTGGAGGATTGAATGGTGAGAGATGGAGGAGATTGAGAGAAAGATGGAGATTGTCTCTACCCATGAAAACACTAGGCAAGAGAAGAGGAAAAATTGATGGAAGAGGATTGAGAGATCAAATTCCAAATTTGTCTCCAATTTCTCTCCAAAACTTCCTGTGAAGTTTCAAAGCATTAATTGTGACAAATTTAGACATAGATTAGACATAGGAAATCTAATTCATTTTTGAGGAAATGTAGATTGGAATATTCCTTTATGCTCTAATTCAAATATTTTGATTTATTTAAATTAAGAAAAGGGAGATAAATAATTTAATAAAACAAACTATAGGATAGTCGTTTATTAAATTAATCAGAGGAATATGGTAACTAATCAATAAAGTGTTTGACCTTATTTAATTAATTTTGAGATTGATGTGATAGAATGAAATAGGGATTTGATAATTAAATCGAACAAAGTATTTAATTTTGTTTATTTAATTAAGATGAATTTGAATGTGAACTATATTAAATAAATATTTTTATTTATTTAAACAGTAGAGGAAATAGAATAATTAATCAAATAATGTGTATTTCATTAATCAGATGCTCCAGACCAATTTTAGGTGTATACATTTTGCTCCTCTTCGAAGTGATGTGTTTACGCATTGGTTCGAAGAATATTTTTGCTGCTACTGCCAAGATCGATGATTTCAAAAAAATAATTCCGTGTGCCCCAGACATGATTTTCAGATGATAATAATTTCGTGTGCCCCAGACATGATTTTCAGATGATTTTATAATGATATGCCCCCTTGGGAGATAAATTAATAATCTGATGATTTTTAGAATTTTTCAAAAATTTATGATTTTCTGATGTTTCAATGATAAAATAATTTATCTCCCGACAAAATGATGAAGAAATAGAGCCCTCAGATAAGTTATAATTAATTTCATGGATAAAATTAATCAAAATGTAATAAAAATCCACCAAAAATACCTTTCAAAAATTATAAATAGTGCTAAAAGGTTATTTTCAATTCATTATTTACTTTTTGAGTTCAAAATCCTTAGTGATAAAGACATTTCTGCCTGGAGCGAGATGCCTATTCCTTACCACAATTACCGATTTGAGTGCGTTCGATGCCATAGACGGCCACCTGCGTATGGACCTCTGGTATGTACCCCTTGACCTCCTCGTGATTTGTGCACTTTTGTTTTTTATGCTTTTTAGGTGCTAGGCGTGTCTAGGTGTCTTTTAGCGCTTTCAAGCCACGCTGTAGCGCTTACATCCCAATGTAGCGCTTCCATTAGGTACTCTAGCACTTTGAGTTTTAGCGCTTGCGTTTAAAACTCTAGCACTTCCAGTTGGTAAAGTAGCGCTTTTAGCAAATTAGCACTTAGGAGTCAAGAATTAGCATTATGAAGCCAAATTTTAGCGTTTTGAGATTTTCAGTGCTTTTAAGGTCTGTTCTAGTGCTTCTGGTAAAGTGGTGCTTTGACGACTTGTTGTAGCGCTTGGATGCGAAAGAGTAGCGCTTTCATGGTTTTAGCGCTTTGGGTCCCTGTTTTAGTACTTTTACGAGATAAAGTAGCGCTTTTTGGATTTAGTGCTTTTGATGACTGTTTTAGTGCTTCCATGACAGAATTGAAGATTTTGACTTAGTGAACTTTGATTACATCAATTCTAATCATGTCTATTCTTCTGATTGGTATGATTTGACAATCCACATTCTTAATGTCGGATTCGATGATTTAAATAAGACTAACTCTCATGATAGGCAAGAAGAAACCCCATTTATTGATGATCCTCATGATAGGCGAGGACATGATTCAATATCTGATAAATCTCATGATAGGTGAGACCTAGGTAATGGTTTGATGAACCTCATGATAGGTGAGGTTTGATTCAATATCTGATAAATCTCATGATAGGCAAGATCTAGATAATGTTTTGATAAACCTCATGATAGGTGAGGTTGGATGTTCGCCTATGAATTTTGATCGAAAATTCATACCAAAGCTTTTGGAATAGACTGATAGTAGAATGACCTTTGATTCCTTTACATAGTTCCCTAATTGTAGATTTTTTTGTTATGATGATAGGAGGATCTGGGTACTCTCCAGATGCAAGAGAGATTTCCGCAGACAACTGATTTGATACCACATTTGACACTGGATGAGCTCCAGGTGATAGGCTAGTGTGGCCTTACGAGTTTACTTGATATGCCCCAGATTAGGATTAATCGCGTTTGTTGACCACACCACCTTTCACCTACCACCGGTGAGATGACAGTCACACCAGAGGATGTGTGGCGTATATTGCGCATTCCTTTCATGGGGGAGATCGTGACATATGATTCACATGGGACCAACAATAGAGATGCTCTCCACAGAGTATTTCAGGATCAAGACATAGAGGGTCCGAGCGTTCAATGGTGGAGGATCGCAGACTCTTATGCAACACTGATAGTAGTGCTAGCTGGATTTATTGGAGGATTCCTTTGCCCTGATCACAGGTCAAATGGATTCCTCGTTGGCTGGGGTAGGACATTGGAGAACATGTTGGTACATGGCATGTGCATGTTAGCACATCTTTACCATGATCTTCATTCCATTGTATACCTAGGTGCACGTAGTATATCCGCAGGGGCGACTCTGTTACATATATGGGTTTGGGAGCACTTTGCTATTTGTTAGCTGTTTCCCATTATAGATAGACCAGCTGGCAGGCCATATGTTTTTAGATACAGTGGTCGATTCACACAGGCCCGGATGGGCAAGTTAGAGCACTGGAGGCGAGTTTTTGATGATACGGAGACAATGATATGGCGCCCCTATTTTGACTATGAGGATTGGGAGGAGGATGGTGCAGTGTTGGGGTTTTTGTGTGATTCGATGTACCTTATTGGTTGGACTCCTTTTGTGATTGAGAGATTTTTGTTGCGTCGGGTTTATAGACAGTATGGCATTGTTCAGTGCATGCCATAGGGGGGAGCCCACTATGCACGACGACGGATGGATATTCTAGATTAGGGCCCCACATTATCTTATGATGTTGTAGTAGAGGGTTATAGAGCATTATAGCCATCTCCCTGGGACATGTAGAGAGATATTGCAGTTGCACCCATGACAAAGGATTACGTGACATTTTTGGCTTTTGTCCCCCCTCCTCGCATCACTATTCCTGATGAGCCAACACCTTTACTAGTAGAGGAGGATGTGGCAGAGGATGTCATCGGTGGTGAGGGTGATATCCCAGCAGATGAGAGCTTAGATAGTAGTAGTTCAGACAGTGAGGATAGTAGTAGCAGTGGGGATAGTGATGGTGGGAGTGGAGGATATAGAGGGCTAGGTTTAGACATTCACAGTGCACCCTCTTCCAGTAGGCCTCATAAGAGGCAGGCAATGATAGTGCCAGTAGTTGGGTAGCAAAGACAGATAGTTGGGCTCCAGGCACAGGTCCAAACTTTGCAGGCATAGGTTCAGACACTGCAGGGGCAGTTGGTATAGGCTCGGGGCATGGTTGTGCAGACTCAGACCCAAATGCAGGCATAGGCACAGACTCATGCATAAACCTTGGCACAAGTATAGGGGCAGTTAGTCGCCGCACAGACACAAGTTGATACCTTGATAGTCGAGCGAGATAGTGCTCGACAGATAGCTGAGAGGGCACAAGAGACAACAGATACCCTCCAGAGATTGGCCGATGGCACCTCTATCGGTGATTATACGAGAGAGGTTCTACGGACTGACCGAGAGGCAGAGTTCTACCGGGGCCGTTACCATGATGCAGTGCCTTTCAAGCATCGAGTCAGTTATGCCCCATCAAGATTAGAGCGGACTCATACACAGACAGTCGGTGAGGGAGTGACATAGCCTCCACACAGAGATCCCAGAGATTTGGGTCCTTCTGGGGGTGGTGGTGGTACAGGTACAGGTTCTGTTGGGCCTGCACATTCTGGCAGTAGCAGGTCATAGAGGCTATTGTGATCCTCACTAATGTATTTTATGATGTATCTCTTTGTATGATGATGTATTTTTATGACTTCATTGTATACTTGACACTTGATGATATATATGAGATGCATTTGATATGATTATGATGTGGCTTCATGATTTCTATGTGATGGATGTTGTTATATGCTTTATGTGATGAGTTTATTCTAAATGTGATGATGATAAATGATGATTTATTTTAATGTAATGATGTAATGATGTATGTATGGATGGAATATGATATATAGATATATGATGTGATTTGATAACATGTATGGATAGTTGGATAAACGCTTTTTAATTATGGGATGATTTTATGATAAATGATCATTGATGGATGTAATGATGTGATTTTATTATTTTTAAATGTATGGATACATGATATAATAATGATGATGTGATGTATGGATTCTAAATGATATGTAATGAATGTGTTATGGTAAGAATGAACCTGATGCACTGATGGTAGAATTTATGATGCATGATGAAATATATGAATGATGAATTGGTGATGCAATGATGATGTTATATGCTTTTGATGATTTTATGTCAAGTATACTCAGTCTCTTTTGTAGATTAGATAATAATTGATTAGAATCCTTTATGCAACAAATACTCTGTAGATAATGAATGATGATGAATGCAATCTAATTTAATCATGCAATGATATGCAAAACAGATGTCATTTTATAGTCTTTTTGTGCTTGGTATCGTCATAGAGCTTTATTGGATGTTGAAAGTGAATACAAGTGTCAATGGTTGTGTTAATCCAATGACGACCTGAGTATTACTTTCATGATTTTTGATATTGCAATTGAACACAAGCATTGAGGTATAATTGAACTGAGATGACCTGAGCATTCATTGTGTAAATAAGCAATGATTAATCATTTGAATGTGTGAATTATGAATGTCATCGGTGATACATTTACATAGCACATCCCTCGACAATTCATACATGTAAATGATTAACGTACAGACAACAAATAATAAAACATCATTCTTTTTCCTTGTATCTCTAGTTTTTATAAATTATTGAGTTACTCCAAAGAAATGATAATCAAAATATAATTTATCCATTTTCACTTAGTGTGTTTCAATCATTTTTCAAATTTAAGATCATCCATCCTGGCTTTTTGACATGTTTTTGGATTTTTTGAGACTATTGTCGAAAAGACCTAACCTACTAACTAATCCTAGGGGTCTCGGGGGCTAATCAAAGATTAGCCTTGCCTACGTTACACATGCAGAGACCATGTAGTTCGATTGACATAGACCTATGTTTTTGAAAGTTGCTTTTTCGGACTTACTTTTTTGACATGTTTTTTTTTGGATTTTTTTTTTTTTAATATGATATGGATGTTTGATGTTCTTCTGATGATGATTGACATTGAGCTTTGATCTTTGTTTTTGGTCTTCTGCCATACTGTCATGTTCCTAGACTGGTGAAATTGATACATCTTAATTGCCCCTAATGATATCCATATGTTGCCCCCAAGCTATGGAGTGATATGTTGACCATGTGACATGATTTTGATAATGGATGTAATGATAGCAAGATGATTGACATGATATGGAACGGTACTGACTTGCCAAACTAATGATCCAGATATGTTCATAATAGATGGGAAAGTTGATCTTAGAATTACATATGATGCCTGTTTCTAGGTTTTCATCAAATGCTTTGATTGCACCCTTTGTGTTTTTTTTGTATTTTCTCATTTTTCTCTTTTTTATCTTTCCTTTTGTATTTTCTATTTTTTTTTGTATTTTTGCATTTGCCAAGATGCCTGTTTGCTAGGTTTTCACCAAGGAAACAATTTTCAAAATTTTAACCCATGCACTAGGAGTTTTAAGCATAGAATTTTTTGAGATGAATACTATTGATAGGTTCATCAAATAGATCCCCTTATGATGCTGATAGCTAATATGCTCCTGATCCATACACTGATATGACAACAAACAGACCAAGCTAGTTAGGCTCAGATTTTCCTTTCTTCTCCCTATCTTGCTGATTTCTAGGGTTTTCCTTTAGTACCAAGTCACCAACCTGAAAGACCCTTGGTTTTACCCTATTATTGTAACTCCTTGACATCCTTTGTTGATAAGCTGTTAGATGATTTACAACTTGTTGACGATGCTCATCTAGCAATTCTAGTTTCTACAATCTAGATACCCTATAATCTTCATCTGAAATGATACCTCTGAGTGATACACGAAGGGATGGAATTTCAACTTCAATGGGTAATATGGCTTATGATCCATATACCAAAGCAAATGGTGTAGCTCTCGTTGGTGTTCTGATGCTTGTTCTGTAGGCCTATAGTGCAAGATTGAGTTGAAGATGCCAATCATGTCCAACATCGTTAACCGTCTTTTTGAGAATTTTGAGTGTGGTTTTGTTTGAGGCCTTTGTTTGGACATTCCCTTGAGGATAGTATGGTGTTGAAAAATGATGTTGGATGTGGAACTTATCACATAGCTCTTGGACATCTTGATTCTTGAATGGTCGTCCATTATCCATGATTATAGATTGAGGGATTCCATGTCGACAGATGATGTAGTTCAAGATAAATGAGGAGATCTGTTTCCCAGTTATGGTAGTAAGAGGTACTACCTCTATCCACTTCGTGAAGTATTCTGTAGCCGTGATAATGAAATTGTGTCCATTAGATGAAGATGGATGTATTTTTCCTACCAGATCTAAGCCCCATTAATAGAAAGGCCATGTTGATGTAAAAGGATGTAGTTCTTGTGCTGGTGCATGAATCAGATTGCTGTGAACCTGACATTTTTGACATTTCTTAACAAAATGATATGATTCTTTTTCCATGCAAGGCCAATAATAACCCAAACGGAGGATTTTCTTGGCTAGGGTTATTCCACTCAAGTGAGTACCACAAATACCCTCGTGAACTTCTCGTAAGGCCATTTTAGATTCATTGCATTCTAGATATCAGAGTAGTGTACCATCAAGACCTCATACACATACACTTTGTTGCTGTCCACCAAATCTTGTACTGCATGTTTCAATTCCATACAGTCATTTGTTTTATGACCCTTGTTATTATGATAGTTGCAATAATCAGTGTCATTCCACCATGATGGTTTGACTTTTGGATCCTAGAACCTAGCTTCCCGTGCAGTGAGAAGGCCTCTGGTAACTAGTTCCTTCATTGCTGATTCCATTGATTGACCTAAAGGTGTGAACCTTCGTCGATTTGATGGTTTTTGATATGGTAGTATTTTTGCGCATTCGCTGTTCTACATGGTATTTGACTGGAATTTTTGGTCACTGTTTTGATTGTTTGAAGAAGATGCAGTCAAGTTGAAAACTGGTTTGACATTTTGTGAATCGCTTGTTGTTTCATTTGTGTTGTGATTCTTTTGCCAAATTTTTGGTTTATCATTGCTTGAGTGTTGATTGGAGTAGTTATTTGATTTGTCATTGTAATGTTTGATAACTCCCCATTTCACTAATGCTTCCTCAATCTTAAGACCATTTTCTATGACTTTTTCGAAAGTGGGTGGACATTGTAATTCTAGCCTATAGCTCATTTCTTCTGTCAAGTTCTCAATGAATAATTCCATCTTTTCTTCCTATGGAATAGATCAAGGATACCTAGCGAACAGTCATTGCCATCTTTGGAGAAAAGAAAATAATGTTTCTCCTTTGTTTTGCTTTAAGTTGTAGAGATCCTTGATAGTAACATCATTTTGGGTGTTGAATGAATATTGAGAGATAAACTTGTTAACAAGTTCCTCAAACGTTTTGATACCAGGTTGCAGTTTTGAGAACCATTCCATACATGCACCTCCCAAACTTCTTGGGAATAACCTCATCAAATAAGTCTCTTCTTGAGAAAATTCAAGACTCATCATTTTAAATTCTCGTATATGATCTATAGGATCTGTTCATCCATTGTACTTATCGTACTTTGGGAATTCACAGTGTCTTGGAAAAGGTAGCAAACCAACTATTGCGTCAGAAGGATAAGGATAAATGTCCTGTATCGCATATCTTTTGGTTGTCCCTTTCATCATGTCATGTATCTATTGCTGTGATAATTGCATTTGTGAAGTTAAAGCAACAACTAGATCTATTGTTTGCATTGGTAACGGTATCTCTGTTTCATTTCTTTCAGTTGCATCTTTCAAACGGTTTATATCAAAATCTTTTGGAATTTTTGCCCCTGATTCGGCCAACAGTAAAAGATATTTTTCCATGTCTTGTTCCAAAACTTTTTCCATAAATATGTGAAACTTGGGATCTTGTTGAGCCGCTTGGATATCCTCTTGAGGTATTTCATTTTTGTCGTTGCGTTTTAGAGTGTTCCAAGGATTTTCCTCTGCCATGTTTTTAGATGATTCAAACTCTTGTTCTAAGAGTCTCTGTTTGTGGGACCTAGTGTAGATTGGCATACAAATTTTTGCCCTTTGTTCTGAAATGTTGATCTTATGTGCGGGATAGTGTCAATTTGTACCTTTTTAAACAAAGTCGAATAAGATGACTGATCTTATTGATTGAGACAATATTTAAAAAGTTAATTACTATACTTTGTTTCATGATGAAGGATGATAGTATCCTGATAATGAAACTTCAATGTAGTAATTGATTGTGTAATTGATTTTGACACTTGTAATTTGCAAGATCTTGTTTCAGTTGATAAGTTTGGAAATTTGTATAAACCTTTCTAACTTTGGTCTTTTGACAGTGATTCTAATGAACAGAAACTTGTGTTCTAGTGAAGATTGTGGATAAAAGACAGATAGACTGACTGGTAAAATTTTTGAACTCTCTATTTTAGAAGCGCTAAAATAGAGTACAGAAGCGCTATTTCACAGAAGCGCTAGAACAAAGACCAGAAGCTCTAAAAAAAAGACTAGAAACACTATTTTACCCAAAGAGCTGAAACAGTGCATAAAAGTGCTGCAGAAATTGATGGAAGTGCTCCTTGACAGAAGCGCTAAAACAGTGCATAGAAACATCGCAGAAATTTATGAAAGCGCTACTTTACCAAAAGCGCTACTTTACCAAAAGCGCTGAAATGGAGACTGTAAGCGCTAAAACAGTGCCTGAAAGCACTATTTTACCAGAAGCACTAAAATAGTGACCAAAAGCACTGAAACAGGTTTTCCTAGAGCTTCTAAAAATAGGACTTTAAAGACTCTCTATTGTAAAAGTTGATCTAGCCTTCTGGCATACTGTATCAAGGACTGTGGAAGAAAAGCACGATGAATGCATTGACTATGATTGTGAAACTGAGTGAGAGCTCTTCTTTGGAAGAAGGCTCCTGAAAAGAGTGGTTCTACTGCAAAATCTAATGTGTGACCCCTAGCAAAATCGTGATAGCGGTGGATGAATTTTCTATGTTGTAACAAGAGTTTTCGATTTTGGTATAGAAAACGTTGTCTTCTCAATTTATAACCGTCAGGTTTCTTAGGTTTTGAGACTTTGATTTTCCTTTTGAGAAACGTGGTGGACTTCCACTTTCTAAGCATAGAGTTTTTCTGATATGACTTGAATTTTTTGTTTTCAGGATGATCCTTAATTTGATTTTAATGATTCTTTGTGAAAACACAGCAAGCAATTTTGAATATTTGATTTTAAAACTGAAAAGATTGTGTATGTTCAAAAATCGCGAATGATCTTTATTGATTTTGATGGGTTGTTTTAACATTTGTACACAAATCAAACAGACTCACACTTAAGGACAAGTAGGTCGTCATTATACTCACAGCCCATATCTTGCAATTACGTTGACTCACACAGTAGTGTCACCCCCTAGAGGGTGCCCATGTTTTTGTCGTTGCTAGGTCCGTACTCAAAGTGACGGACGTAGATACCAAATCCCTTGAGCAAACAATCCTTGGTAATTATATGGTGAGTGTCTTGGGGGGAAGATTCTTCCCTCCCCTTGCATCGTGAGTATGACAATGTATGGATACTGACTCGGCGGGAAACTACTCTATGGTTCATAGATAGGGTTCCGTTCAGTGTGGCAAATAGATAAAATCCCTCAGGAGACCTCCCAATCTTTAGAACAAAGATTTTGGGGATGGTTATCTTGCCTACTACTGTCAATTTGGACTTTCATCAACAAATTGCATTTTTATTATAGTGGGTTGGATAACCTAGCTTTGGTTGTTCCCACTTAGGTCGTTCCCATAGGGTGAATATTTTTTTCCACTACAGAAGGCCTGCTAAAGGATTTAATAAAGCGTAAATGACATAAAAGAAAAGTGAATCTGGCACTTTGGTCACCCAGTTAAGGGGAGAGCATAAGCCTAATCACTACAACCACATCATATAGATTTGTTCTGTTTTAAGCCCAAAAAGAAAGATTCTTAATCTAAGTGAAGGTGTTGCTTCACTGAAATCATGATGTTCTTTTTAACTTCTATTGTAAGAATGTGATGACTATCCTAGGATTGATAGATTTGCTTTAAGAAAAACAAGAAAGTGACTATCCTAGGATTTGATCAATTTTTTTAAAAACTTTGAAGTGGCTATCCTAGATTGATCAATTTTATTCCAACTATAAAAAAAAAGTAAGATTTGGCTGTGGAAGCGTCGGATCCAGACTATTTTTTACAAAAGTGCTAGAATATGGCACCAAAGCGCTAGAACAGTTACCTGAGGCGCTAAAACTCAAAAGCCCCGAAACAGTGTACCGAAGCGCCAAAGTTTGTCATGAAAGCACGAAAACACCCGATGCGCTAGAACAGTGATCGAAAGTGTCAAAGTTTGTCTTGAAAGCGCTAGAACAGTAACCGGAAGCACTGAAACTCTGAAAGCGCTAGAACAAGGACCGGAACTGCCGAAACTTTTAACAAAAGTGCTAAAATAAATCACGCTGTAAACTTGCATAACACTTTCCAGAAAAAATTGTAATTTTGATAAAAATGGGGTTAATGCCCCACGGTGGGCACCAAATTGTAAGTGATGAATATGTGAATAAGATCAAAACAATTCTTAATACGACATTATATCAATGATTAAACAAATTGAATCAATTCAACAAAGTAATCAATTGAAAGCATCCTATTGTTCTCTATCTCCAAAGATTTATTAAATCTAAATTGCTCTCAAATTGTTTAAGCAAATAAGACTATTAAAATGACTATCTGAAGAACGAGATGATGATAATATAATGCTAAATGATAAATTAATTAAACTAGCATGATATTGATGTGAAATAGATAAATGCAACTCCAAGAGGCAACCATTGTTGTGAAGCTTGATTGTTGAATTGCTTGATACTTGATGTTTGGATTCCTGCAGAGTAAGGGTGCAAAAGCTTGATTATCTGGATCCTTTTCTTGGTTGAATGAGGCTGTATTTATAGATTTCCTGGCTATAGAAATGCACAGGGAAAGCTTTGAGAGGCTTGGATTCAATCTGGAGGATTGAATGGTGAGAGATGGAGGAGATTGAGAGAAAGATGGAGATTGTCTCTACCCATGAAAACACTAGGCAAGAGAAGAGGAAAAATTGATGGAAGAGGATTGAGAGATCAAATTCCAAATTTGTCTCCAATTTCTCTCCAAAACTTTCCGTGAAGTTTCAAAGCATTAATTGTGACAAATTTAGACATAAATTAGACATAGGAAATCTAATTCATTTTTGAGGAAATGTAGATTGGAATATTCCTTTATGCTCTAATTCAAATATTTTGGTTTATTTAAATTAAGAAAAGGGAGATAAATAATTTAATAAAACAAATTATAGGATAGTCATTTATTAAATTAATCAGAGGAATATGGTAATTAATCAATAAAGTGTTTGACCTTATTTAATTAATTTTGAGATTGATGTGATAGAATGAAAGAAGGATTTGATAATTAAATCAAACAAAGTATTTAATTTTTTTTATTTAATTAAGATGAATTTGAATGTGAACTATATTAAATAAATATTTCTATTTATTTAAACAGTAGAGGAAATAGAATAATTAATCAAGTAATGTGTATTTAATTAATCGGATGCTCCAAACCAATTTTAGGTGTATACACTTATAACCATTCCATCTAAAGGTACAAAGTCACATAGGGTCCCTCTACAATAACATCTCTCAGTTTTCATAACTTCAATCCATTTTCCAATGGTGACAAGTTTTAACATGTTGAAAAAAGTGTCAAATGCATTGAAGAGAAAGTTGCAAGGTGGCATAATTTTTGTTTTATTCATCATGCGACCAGATCCACAGTTCCAAAATGTTTGAGTGGGTGGTTTTATGCTAGGAAAGGTCTTGATTCACACCCCAACATGTTGGATCGTTCCAGGCTACATTGTACCGACGATTTCCCTTAAGAGACCTAAGTACGTAAAAGTGGTAAAATTTGACAAGGTCTTCTAAGAAACCATGGAACTTACAACCATTTTGTCTAAATGTAAAGGGTCATGTAGGGTCCCTCTACAATAACCTCTATCAATTTTTCATATCTCCAATCCATTTGGTAATGGTGACAATTTTTTGCACGTTACAAAAAGCGTCAAATGCATTGAAGAGAAAGTTGCAAGGTGGCATAATTTTTGTTATGTTTTTCATGCAACCAAAATGATAGTTCTAACACATCTAGGTGGGTGGTTTTATGCTAGTAAAGATCCTATTTATCACTCTAGCATGCCATATCATTCAAGGCTACATTGTATAGGTGATCTCTTAAGAGCTCTAAGTGCAAAAAGTGGTAAACTTTGATGAGATATTTCTCAAAAACCATGACACTTAAAACCATTGTCTTTAAAGGTAGAAGGCCATGTAGGGTCCTTCTATAATAACCTCTCTCAATTTTTTCATATCTCTAATCCATTTGACCGTGGTGACAACTTTTTGCATGTTGAAAAAAGTGTCAAATGCATTGAAGAGAAAGTTGCAAAGTGGTGTAATTTTTATTCTGTTTGACCAAACCAATAGTTCCAACATGTCTGGGTGAGCATTTTTATACTAGGAAATGTCATATTTCACACCCCAACATTTCAGATCATTCCAGGCTACATTATACAGATGATTTCTCTTAAAATACCTAAGTGTGAAAAAGTGGCAAACTTTGATGAGCTCTTTCTCATAAACTGTGTCACTTATAAATGTTTTTTTTTTTAAATATAGGGTTGCATATGGTCCCTCTACAATAACCTCTTTCAATTTTTCATAGCTCCAAGCCATTTGGCTGTGGTGAAAGTTTTTTGCTACCCCAAAAATTATCAGATGCATGCAGTGTAAAGTTGCAAGGTAGGATAGTTTTTTTTTGTTCTTCGTGGGGCCAAATTGTTAGTGCCAACACATATAGGTGGGAACGTCTACACTAGGAATGGTCTTATTTTTCACCCCAACTCTCCCAAAAATTTCATACTACACCGTGTCGACGCTTTCTCTTAAGATTCGTAAGTGCAAAAAAATGTCAAACTTTGATGCGCTATTTCTCGGAGTCGCTGGCATATACAAATGTTTTGTCTAAACCTATAGGTGTACGTGAGGCCCCTTTACAAATAAATCTCTCATATTTTGAATACTTGATACCATTTTCCCATGGTGAAAGTTTCTTTTCAGCCCCAAAAATTGTTGGATGCGGGTATGTGCAGGATCATCATGGAAAAAATAGGCCCTTAAGTGGCGATGAAAATTCAAAAAAATCAGAGTTAGGCAACTTGACGTAAAAATTTGAATAATTTATCTATATTATTTCAAAAATATGTAAGAATAGAATTTGCAGCAAATTGAATGTAGTTTTAAAACTACTAGGTTTATTTAAATAAAAAATCTATTTGGTGAAAATTTGAAATTTCAATGCAGTAGAACTTAAATTTCAAGGAAAAAATAAGAAGTAGGTGTATGTCTGACCACCCTAACCACAATAAAATGATAATATTTTTTTATAGGATTTTAGATATAAGTATAGGACTCATGTCTCAATGTGATGCATATTTTTTTGTAATTTTTTTCCAAGTAAATAATTAATTATGAATTTTTTATTAGAACTTTTAAAAAATATAAAAACTTGTATGTCTAACCACCTTAACTTAGTCAAAACTTCATGAAATTCATTTTTTTTTATCCTATAGTATGTGAAGCATAGGATGTGATGCATGTTTCAGATTCAAAAAATGAGATACCGTTTGAAAGCTATAGATGTTTTTCAATCAGCCTATCAATCAGGACTTCAGTCGTAATTCAAATAGAAAATGAATAATAATAATTTATTAAATTCAAAGTAAAGCATAATTTATATTGGTGGAAAGCTGAGAATATCCTTTAAAAACCATTTTCATTTCATCAATTTAGCGTAAAAATAAAGTCATCAACCACATGGACGAAGTATAGAAAAGCAAGGCAAGTGGTTAAACATGTTTTTTGTGTTGACTTCTTAGGATTGGCATGTCCTAGCCAAATTCTGAAGCAAACCTGAGGCTAATCCCTAGGTAGTAGGGTTTGTGTCAGACATATCGGATATCTGATTTGAATCAGATATCTGATTTATTTTATATATAATTTAAAAAAAATGTAATATACTTTTTGATATATGATTTAGAAAATAGAATAAATAGTTTATAGTTTATTTTAATATATCTAGTTGAGAATATACAATATAGTTTATAATTTAATATATATTATATAATTTATGATAATCTCTTATAGAATTATGTATACTATATAATATATTATATTATTATGTATAATATTTAAATATTTTAGTTAATGCACAAATATTTATATATATATTAAGTTAATATATAAAATATTATATAACTAATTAATATTATTAATATATAAATATTTAAATATTGTCTCTTTCCCTCTCTCTCCCTCTCTCTCTCCCTCCCTCACTCTCTCCCTCTCTCTCCCTTTCCCTCTCTACCTCTCCCTCTCCCTCTCCCTTTCCCTCTCTCTATTGCCCCTCCTAATTCTCTCTCCCTCTCTGAGACCCTTCTTCCCCTCTCTCTCTCTCTCTCTCTCTCTCTCTCCTTCTTCCCCTCTTACCCTCTTTGTTCCCCCTCCTAATTCTCTCCCTCTCTCATACCCCTCTTCCCCTCTTTGTTCCCCTCCTATTATCTCTCTCTCATACCCCTCTTCCCCTCTCCCCTCTCCCTCTCTCTCTCTCTCTCTCTCTCTCTCTCTCTCTCTCTCTCTCTCTCCTTCTTCCCCTCTTCCCCTCTCCCTTCCCCGTTCCCCCTCCTAACTCTCTCTCTCCCCTTCTTCCCCTCTCCCTTCCCCTTCCTAATTCTCTCTACCTCTCTCTCCCCTTTTCCCCTCCTCCCCTCTCCCTTCCCCATCCTCTCTCTCTCTCCCTACCTCTCTCCCTCCCTCCCTTTCTCTATCCCCTTCTTCCCCTCTTCTCCTCTCCCTTCCCCCTCCTAATTACCTCTCTCTCTCTTCCTCTCTTCCTCCCTCTCTCTATCCCATTTTTCCCCTCTTCCCCTCTCCCTTCTCCCTCCTAATATTCTCTCTCTCTCCTTCTTCCCTCTTCCCATTTCCATTCTCCTCCCTAATTCTCTCTCTCCCTCTCTCTCTCTATCCCCTTCTTCCCTTCTTCCCCTCTCCCTTCTCCCTCCTAATATTATTTTATTCCCCTCTTCCACTCTCCCTTCTCCCTCCTAAATTCTCTCTCTCGCTCTCCTTCTCCTCTTTCCCTCTCCCTTCCCCCTCCTAATTCTCTCTCTCTACATTTCCCTCTCTCTCTCCCTCTCTCCCTCTCTCCCTCTCTCTCCCCTTCTTCCCCTCTTCCCCTCTCCCTTCCCTCTCCCAATTATCTCTCTCTCTCCCTTTCCCTCTCTCTTTCCCTCTCTCTCTATCTCTCTCTCTCCCCTTCTTCCCCTCTTCCCCTCTCCCTTCCCCCTCATAATTCACCATCTCTCTCTCTCTCTCTCCCCTTCTTCCCCTCTTCCCCTCTCCCTCCCCTCTAATTCTGTCTCTCTCTCTCCCTTTTACTCTATCTTTTTCTCCTCTCCCTCTCCTCTCTCTCACCTTCTTCCCCTCTTCCTTCTCCTCCTAACTCTCTCTCTCTTTCCCTCTCTCTATCTCTCTCTCCCCTTCTTCCCCTCTTCCCCTCTCCCTTCCCCCTCCTAATTCTCTCTCTCTCTCTCTCTTGTCCACCCTCCATATCCTAATTACTCTTGGGTCTATGTGTGCAAAATCAGATATCTGATTTGTAGCACCAAAATATTACAATTGCTAAACATTTTGAAATGTTTTTCAAATCATATATAAGATTTTATCGGATATTGGATTTGTGGGCCATAGAAAAACCTCAAGTGGGTCATTTTGGGCATCCCAACAGACCCTACATTCTTTTTCCAGGTGAAAAAAACATGATTTTAGATAGGAAGAGACAAAGATCAACTTTTTGGAGAATATTCTTACTCAAATTTGTCATAAGCAATCATTTTTTTAGCATCTTTTTGGAGGTATAATGGGGAGTAGCAGTCGTCAAAAGAAAAAACGTAAGAGAAAAATTACAAAAGAAAAAATGAAGCATATAGACAAAGAGATAGAGAAATTCATAGGAAGAGAAGATAAGGTATGCCAAATATCGGTGAATCTGAGAACTTTGGTCTTTCAAGTGAAGAGGAAATTGAACATGTTCAAGGTGAAAATGTTGAACATGATATTGAAATTGGGAACCTAATGTTGAAATTGATATTGAAAATGTTCAAGGTGAAAATTTTGGAATTGAAGATGTTGACCATGATATTGAAATTGGGAATGAAATTATTGAAATTGATATTGAAAATGTGCAAGTTGAAAATGTTGGAATTGAAGATGTTGAACATAATATTGAAATTGGGAATGAAATTGTTGAAAATGTTCAAGCTAAAAATGTTGGAATTGAAGATGTTGAACATAATATTGAACCAAGTGTAAATTATGTTTCACCAAATTACATGAGAAATGGAGAAAGAAATATTCAAAATTAAAGACCTTCAAGAACCCCTAAATGGCTACTTGAAATTGATGAGAACATTATAAATAATTTTGAAGGAAAGAGCTCAACATGAACCATTCGGTTGTGGGCTATATAAGTTTTCAACCAATATTTTAGCAATGAGACATTGACCGAGCAATGCCAACTTTTTGTACAATTGATAAAGATACAAAAGATGAGACCTTTTCTAGCCAAATTGAAGATTCGTGTGAACAAGAAGACTGAAAAATATTCTATTATTGTCAAAAATATTTTAAATGCTCTCAAGTATACTGGAAAAATAACAAGGAGAAAGATAAGAGATATTCTTGAAGAGTCATTACAACCACCCTACTAAGCCATCAATTGGAAAATGCTTGCTTTATGAGACAAACTTGTATTGATTTTGACATAAATAGTAAAAATTTGGATAGAGCACTTGCAAGAAGAGAAAGAATAGATGATCCTCTTCAAAATGATACATAGGCTTTTGTCGGGAGGATTCCACATGTTGATAAGAAGCTAACCAATAATGTAAAGTAGGTAATTCAACAATTTTGGCATGATAACTCTAGAGTATCACCTAATGCAAAGGATGTTTTAAAGTTAAGAATTGGAAATCAATAGCGTACACCGCATCCTAAACATTTCTTGGTGTGTGGTGTAAAATAGTGGAGTAATTAGTTAAAACAAAACACACATCAATGAAACGTATTACTTGAATGAAAATGAAATAACAAAGATAACTATTATAACCATTCATTCAAAATCATTCCATTGTCCTCTATTCTTGGAGATCTCTCAATTCATGCTCTCAGAATTATGTGTTGCACATGAATCTCTAAGATGGCAACCTAAGAAATGAGATGCTACATGAAAAGTAAAGCTAAATGCCTACATCTAGATGTTTTTGGTATTTTTGATTGCAATGCTAAATGTTCTATGACTATGATGCTGCTATATTAAAATGATACTAAGATGATTGTAATTAAAGATGCAATTCTAAATAAAATGATGTAAGAAGATGCAACAAATTAATATGCTAAAGCTAAAATTACCATAACAATGCTACTATGAACTAAAATTCTGAATGCTAACTAGAATGCTCTCAAATTGCAATAAAATTTCTACGGCATAAGCTTGCAATCCAATTCTCCTTGAAAAGCTATAGAATTGCCTTCTATTTATAGATTTTTCCAAGCTTTGGATGAGGTGGCAAATATGGACGATTGAGATCATGATCATGAGACATCGACGATGGAGCACAAAGAGGTTGGAGAGAATTGTGGAAGTGGTTCCCTTTAAGAGAACACCTTTCCAAGTGTTGAAGAGAATAAGAGGAAAGCGGAAGTCATGTGTCCAAAGTGGTTTCAAATTTGTTACACTTTGTTGATGGAAATTCTCATTTTAGAAATTATAAATATTCAAATTCATGTGACACATGGTGCGGTGGCAGGTGAGGTGGAAGGAAGTTAGAGAAATATGGAGACATGTGACAATTTGAATTAAAAGTTCAAATTTAAATGGAGGGAAATTAACTAAATGAAAAATTATTTAATTTGTGCATTTAATTAATTTAAGAAGAAAAAGATATTTGAAAAAGAAGAATTAAGGGATGAACTAAATAAATTTATCAATTTATTTATATTAGTAGAAGAATTAGGATTTATTAATTAAATATCAAATATTTAATTAATTGTGCTCTAGACCATTTTTATGTGCATACATTTTGCCCCTCTTTGAAGTGATGTGTCTACACATTGCTTCAAATAAATTTTTTGACATGCCTCAGACATTGATTTTCAGTGATGATTGAATGGATGCCCCCTCGAGAGGTAAATCAAGGATTTTTGAATTTTTTTTGGAAATTTTGATGATTAAATGATGTATCAATGATATTCTAATGATTTTTGAATTTGATGATGGTAACCTAATTTATCTCCTAAAAAAGGAGAATAGTCCCACCACATTGGTGATCAGTTGATTAAAGGCCCCTTTTGAAAAATTAAATAAATGCCACCAAATTACCCCTTTAAATATCCCTTAAAAGGTTAAAATGGGTAAAAAGAAGTTCATTTGTAACCTTGCATTGTGAAAAATTGAGAGACTAAGGAGAGCCAGGATGGATAGAATTATGTGCCACACCCATAGATTCGAGTGATTCCACCTCCATCAGCATCCAACCACCTATAGACCTTTGGTACGTACCCCGAGACACTCTTCTTTTCGATTGTGAATTTGAATTTTCTTTCTTTTTTCTCTTTTAAAAATTCGGATCTCAACATGTTTTAGCACGTAGGGCTAGAATTTAGGTGCATAGGGAAACTGAAATAGCATGTAGGGTTAGCTTGTAAGCCTCAAGATACATTAGCACATTGAGTCACCCCTTTAACGCAATAGGTTGTTGAATTAGCACATAGGTGGTCTAGTGCATAGAGAGGATAAAGTAGTGCATAGGTTAAGTCATTTAGCGCATATGGTAAATAGCGCATCAGGACTTATCCTAGTGCATAGTGTATTTTGTCTAGTGCATTCAAGAATTGGTGCATAGAAACACTGTAATGGCACATATGGAAAATTTTCTAGTGCATGTGGTAAATTAGCACATAGAAACTATGTTTTAATGCATTGAGCCAAAAATGAGTTTTGAATGATACATCCTAGTTTTTGATGTTTGATGATCATGTTAGCCGATGATATGATCATGTTGATTGATAGGTTAATGATCATCCTCATGATAGGTGAGGATCAATAATAGGATAGATAATGATGATTGATTGACCTCATGGGAATTGAGAGTCAAAGATAGGTTGATTGATGATGATTGATCTCATGATGAATGAGAGTCGATGATAGGATAGGTGCTCCTCGATATTTGATCAAGATCTCACGTGAGATGATTTGATAGGCTGATTTGATTGATGTACTGACTTGATATGTGTTATGATCATAGGAGGGGGCTTAGGAGTGTTACAGGTTCAAGAGTGCTTTCCTCAGACATGGTACGTGATCCCACAATTGACCCTGATAGATCTAACTATCATTCACTAGTGTGGATTGACTTCACTTATTGATATGCCCCAATACCAGACTAATAGGGGGATTTTGGTGGCACTTGCAGAGCAGTTTCATAGCGACCACAACACCTTCCACTTTGCAACCAGTGAGATCACAGTGACCCCAGAGGATGTATACTAGATTTTGTAGATACCATTCATGGGGGACTTGGTGATATATGATCATGAGGAGCAGACGGGACTAATTCCATCTAACAAATATTTCATGATGATCAACTAGGCAAATATGAGATTTCCTGGTGGGAGTTGATTGCTACCCATCAACCATTGCCATGTGTCTTAGTAGGGTTTATTGGTGGTTTTCTCTGCCCGACCCTAGGTCGAAGGGATTTTTAGTTGGTTGGGTTTGGGTGTTGGAGAGCATGATTTCTCATGGGACTAGATATGTTTGGGGTTCGTGCATGCTCACACACTTGTATCATGATCTATATTAGGTTGTATATCTAGTTGTCAATAGTCTCATAGCAGGGTGCATGTTGTTACAGCTCTGGGCCTAGGAGCATATAGTGGTCATACGACTAGTGGCAAGGAGGGCTCAACCAATAAGGAGACCCTATGTTTTTGGATATATAGGGCCACTTGTCCAGCATAAGCTGGGAAAGTTAGAGTACTGGCAAAGAGTCCTAGATGACATGGACATAGTGATATGTCGACCATACCTTGATTGCGAGGTATGGGAAGAGGATGGTGCAGAGATTCCATATATATATAGTACGAGATACTTGATCAGGAAAACCCCATATATTATTGATATATTTCTTATGGGCTTAGTATATAGGCAGTTTGGTAGGGTATAGGTTATGTCACAGGGAGTGGCCCATTATGCCCGACAGAGATAGGATATTTTAGAGTAGGGTCCAACATTAGATTATGATGCCACTTGTGTCGAGTATTACAGTTTACATCTAGTGTTATGGTAGTATCATCTAGATATCATTGATGCACAAATGATAGCGAATTATGTAGAGTACTTTTATACACATCCTTTTCCATGGATCTCAAGTCTTGATGAGCCAACACCTTTTTTTAAGGTTTGGAGGAGGGAAAATTAGGCGATGCAAAGGAGGAGAGACGGAGGAGAGGAGGAGGAGGTAGAGGAGGAGGAGGGGGATGATGGGGGTGATGATGGGGGAGATGGTGGAGGTGGAGGGAATGGGAGAGAGGTGCTATATTTTGGGGCAGTCCCTAGGAGGAGGAGGTCAACACCTAGTGGATAATGACCACTTGTACTTTGCATGCCCTCACAACAACAATAGATACAAATTGTTGGGTTGCAAGTACAAGTCTAGAAATTATAGGGGAAGGTTTAGGCACTACAAGCATAGCTAGCACAAGCTCAGGGATAGGTTCAAAACTTATAGTGATAGCTAGTCCAAGCCCAAACACAACTGTAGACATAGGCACCATCACTAACCTAGGCACAAGAACATATAGCATAGATGTAGGAACATGTTGTTACCTTGACAACGAAGAGGGATGCAACTAGACGACAGGGGGATCAGGTAGTGACCATAGCTAATAGGCTCCAAATAGTGGCCAAGGGAGCCGGTACAGGGGTCTTAGTCCAAGAGCTTCGTGAGTCTACCAAGGAGGCAGAGTATTATAGAGGTCGTTATTATGAGGCAATGCCCTCTAAGAGGAGAATGAGCTATTCTCTGTCAATATCTAGTCAGACTTAGCTAAGGACCACCAATAGGGGTGTCACTCAACCACTTCCGGAGGGTCCACCAGGTGGGTCTCCAAGGGTGGGATCATCAGGGGTAGGAGGTGTTGGAGGGTCAAAGAGGCCTGCGACATTCAGGGGCAGCACCACAAGATCTCGAGGTCATGCCTGACATGTTGTATACCGATTCAGAGACCTGATATTGCCACATTTTTGATGTTGTATCACCTCTCATTTCTTGATATCATTGTACACTTTGAGATTATTCTTTTGAGGTTATATATGAGATGCAGCGATGATTAGTGATCTTCATGTTGTTTATATGATTTTATTATGGATGTTTATGATGGATGCATTATGAGATGATGATATTATGTGTTTATTTTTATGTGTTTTATGGATGATGTGTTTATGATGATACATGAGATGCATATGGTTATGCAAATGATATGGTATGCTTTGTATTTTTTAATTTTTCATATGTATATATCAATGATATGTATGGATGAATGACTATGAAATGGTTTATTATGAAATGAAAATATATGATTTAATGCATGGATATGAATGATTTGTGAATTCTAAAGTATGATAAATGAATGGATGGATTTTGGATATATAAATGATAATGCATGGATGCATGATGAATGCAAATGTATAGATGAATGCCTTATGTTATGTCCCGATGTGACATGGATTATGATTTTATAGGCGATGAATGGTATTATGTCAATGGGATACAATGCACATATATGACCTAGAAGTTGGAAAAACAAGGATAGACAACTGAGAGGGGGGGCTAAATCAGTTGTTACCAAAATCAAACTTATACAACATTAATCAACCTTATATCATAGATCTGATAATTAATAGTGCAAGCATTAAATCAACAACACATTAGAGACACATGAACACCAAGATTTTATACGTGGAAACCCTATTAGGGGAAAAACCATGGTGGATGTTAGTCCACAAGATTATACCCTGTTAGAAGTATAATGAAGAATAAAAGGGAATGCACTTGCATTTAGGTGCACTGCCTAGAGGATACTACTCAAAGGGAAGGGTCACTTCCTTACATACAGTAATCAGATTAAATCCATCTGATGAAGTTGAATTGAGAAATTAGCTTCTACAAAAGCCTGATTACAGTTTCGGTTAGGTGCACAAAAACTTCTTCAAACTCTTCCACCCTCCACTCAATCTCTTTCACACTCTACTCTAAATGATCTAACCTTTATTCGCACATGTACACCACTTGTACATTTGAGAACTTCCTCTAAATGAGGAAAAAAATATCATATATATATCCACTACACGGATTTACAACCACTATTTAGTTGACCACAAATAAAGAATAAATTACAACTGTCATCCTCAATACATGAATAAATTTTAATGCACACCAGCACAAGCTGGTCACAACATAGTGAGGGCCCAAACAAACACCTTCAAGCATGCAAAAAAATAAAATATTAATCCTCATGGATCCGCAACACGCTAACACCATCATGTCGGCCAAGAACATGAAAACTGGGGCACACATCGGAAAAATCTTCGATTGCAAATACTTCAATCAATGCAGACGTACATAATGGATAGAGAATGATCTAGACTCATCCATGAACATCATAGGTACGTGTGTAACACATGAAATTACCATAATTTCATCCGCTTCAACCAAGAACACCATCTAGAGAAAGTGAATAACTGTAGGCACACGGATCTCCATAACTTCCACAAGACTTGATGCGAACCTTTGAAACTTTCAAACAACATACTAGACAGTTTTTAAAAAAAAAACTTTGAAGCACACCTTCAGATCTTCAACATACAAAGCTTTCCAACATTCTGACCTTCTTAGCTCCATTGGCTACCCGTACTATAATTTTTACAATTTTCTCAATATCCTTGACATATACAGCCTTAAGCAACATTAATGCTAATAGTGTTGACATCAATGACAACCACATATCAGCAACACAACCACAACATCCAACACTAGATGTATGAATGTGAATGAATTATGATGGTGTATGATGTTATTACAACAATTGTTATGATGAATGCATATATGGATGATTTATGTATGAATGAAAGAATGAATTTATTATGATATCGATGTATGATATGGATTATGAATGATGATGTTATTGTGGGTAATGCTTTAGTTTTGGAATTTTTGTGATGCAAATATTATGATGAATGAATGCATGAATAGTTTATGTTATTGAATTTTATAAATGCATAATATATGATATGATAATGATAATGATGGATGTATGGATGGATGCATGAAAATGCTTTCTAATGATATGATATGGAAATGCAAATGAAAATGATTTTTATTTTTGTTATGTCAAGTGTACTCAATCTTTTAGTGAGAGGTAACATCGTGTTGAGAGTTACTATATTTGGAAAAATTTATAATGCAAATGCAAAACTAATATGAATGCAATCCTATCTATGCAATGCTGCCATATTATTTTTTGTGCTTAGTATCATCATTGAGCATTTTATTATGTTGAAAGTTAGTAAAAACATCGATGGTATGATTAGACCATGATGACTAGAGTACAACTTCCATACAACTTTCATTGAAATTTGATAGTACAAGATAACACAAGCATCTAGGTATAATTGGACCAAGATGACCTGAGCATCACTTGCGTAAATTGACAAGAGTTAATCCTTTTCCCATGCAAATTTGGAATGTCATCAATGATACTTTGTAGAGCATATCCCACAATAATTTGCATAGTAATAATGATTCACTCACAAAAAACAGACAAATAAAATATCATTCTCCTTCCTAGCCCCTCTAGTTCAGGACATCATCGAGGTACTCTAGAGAAATGATAACAAAAACCAAGATACACTAGATGAACATTTGTGCTAAAGTGATCCAACCATGATTCAAAAAATGATTCTCCAATGAGAATTAAATTTGATTGTCTTGATGCTTGAATGGGGTGGTTGATTGCTTGCTTGATTGATATTCAGTTTGATGGTTAGAGTGATTGTTATTTTTGCCGAGGTTTTCTTGTTGTTTGTTTTCTTGTTGTTTTAAGCTCAATGGTTATTTGCCCCTAGTGAGTTCAAGATTTTTCCCCCAGTGAGAAACAATCCAAATTTATTATGGATATGTACAATGATAACCAAGCCAAGGTGGGACATGACCGTAATAACTCAATACAAACCTAAAGCTTGTTGTATGATAGGTGTGAATGCACAATGATAGCGAAAAGTGAATGGTTGACACATGTTCAAATACAGGGAGAATTTGACTTATCACAAATAGCACCTATTTGCCAAGTTTTCACCATTTGTTTTTATTGTAGTTTTTCAGATTTTATGGTTTTTTTGTTGTTACCAAGATGCTTGTTTTCCAGGTTATCATCAAGGCAACGATTTTTTTGATTTTTACTTTTTTTGTATTTTCTTTTTTTTTTTCTTTTTCCTTTTTTTTCTTTTTGATTTTTATGGATTTTTTCAAGACTTTTTTTTTTTTATGGAAATTTTTTAGGACTTTTTCTAATTTTTATGGATTTTTTCAAGACTTTTAAGAATGTATTAGATGCATTATATGTAGAATTTCTTCAAACGAAGGTTGTTCATTGGTTCTTCAAATAGATCCCCTTTTGGTGTAGACAACTGAGATACCCTTGATCCAAAGACTGAAACAATAACAAAAGGGCTTAATCAATTTGGCTCAAAGTTTCCTTTCTTTTCTCGATCTTGTTGATTTCGGGGATTTTCCTTCAGTACTAAATCACCTACCTAAAATTTCCTTGGTTTAACTTTGTGATTGTAGCTCCTAGACATTCTCTGTTGATACACTTTTAGGTGATCTACTGCAAGCTAACGATGTTCATCCAACAATTCCAGCTCTTGTAGTCTAGACACATGGTAATCTTCATCTAAAATGAGACCTTTCAAGGACACATAGAGTGATGATATTTTAACTTCAATAGGAAAGATGAATTCAACTCCATTTACAAGGGCATATGGGGTGTCTCTTGTGGGTGTTCAAATGCTTGTACAATAGGCCCACAAAGCAGGGTTCAGTTGAATATGCCAGTCATGTCCATCATTGTTGACGATTTTAATTAATAGCTTTAGGATAGTTTTATTTGAGGCCTTTTCTTGGTCGTTTCCTTGAGGGTAATATGACGTAGAAAATTGATGCTGGAAATGAAACCTTTCATAGAGTTCTTGCACGTCCTAATTCTTAAAAGGTCTACCATTGTCAATGAAAATGGATTGAGGGATACCATACCTACAGATGATGTAGTTGAGTATGAATGATGAGATTTGATTTCCTCTAATGGTTGTTAGAGGCATGGATTCGACCCACTTTGTAAAGTACTATGTGTCTTTAATAATGAACTTGTGTCCATTAGATGAAGATGGGTGATTTTTCCTACTAGATATAATCCCCATTGAAAAAATGGCCATGTTGATGCGAAGGGCTGCAACTCTTGTGCTGGTGCATGGATAACATTACCGTGGATTTGGCATTCTTGACACCTTTTGATAAATTAGGACTCCCTCTCCATATTTGGCCAATAATATCCCAAACGAAGGAGTTTCTTAGTGAGGGTTAGACCACTTGAATGAGTTCCAAAAATACCCTCATGGACTTCTTGTAAAGTCATTTGAGACTCGTTGCATTCTAAACATCATAAGAGAGTTCCATCAAGACCTCATCGGTAATTTTCTTGTGAGCAACTTGGCAGATGAAGTTTCTGTTTTGGTTTCAAGAGAGATTGGGATGAAGGATATTATCTTTTAGGTAGGTATAGATCTTCTCGTAAATGGAGGTATCAGCTTCAATTAGGTGGCATATGAGTCAGGACTTAAGATCGTCATAAACAGGGGTAAATAGTTATTCCACCATGAACTCATAATGACTTCATTTTTTTGGAATTTGTAGTAAAGAAGTAATGGTAGCCATAGCATCAAAAATGTTTTTGTCAATCCTTGGGATTTGAGAAAATTTTATATCAAAAAAATATTTATTGAAGTCATCAATCATCCTTTTATAGGGCATCAGTTTGTCATCCTTGGTTTGGTAATCATCATTGACCTGATTAATGACTAATTTTAGAATCCCCTTAGACTTGTAGTTATGTAATTTTCTATTCTACAACTATCTTTTTTCCAATGATAAGTGCTTCATATTCTATCCTATTGTTGGTGCAAGGGAACATCAATCGATATGATTTCAGAATGGTGTGCCCTTGGGGAGTGATGAATAAAATTCCCAATCTTGATCCATGTTGAGTATATGAGCCATTAAAATACAATACCCACTGCTTTGTTGTTATGGTTAGGACATCTGCATCTGGAAATTCAATGCGTAGGGGATAATCATCATGACTCAGTGCTTCAGCCAGTTGATCGGTGATAGCTTGCCCTTTGATTACTTTTTTTTTTTGACATATTGGATGTCAAATTCACTGAGTACCATTACCCATTTGGCTAACCTTCTCATCAGATTTGATTTGCTAAGGAGATATTTTAGTGGATATATCTTGGTTATGAGTTTGATTGTGTGGGTCAACATATAGTGCCACAATTGTTGTGTAGCGAACACGACTGCTAAACAAGCTTTCTCAATGGATGTATAGTTGATTTCATAACCATTTAGAGTTCTACTGATATTATAGATCACTCTCTCCTTTCTAGTTGAATCTTCTTGTGCCAATAAAGCTCCTAATGATCGATTAATTGTGGCTATGTATAATAAGAGAGGTTTTCCTTCTATTGGTGGTGCTAGGATAGGTGGAATCATTAGGTATTGCTTTAGTTGATTGAAATTTGCCTCACATTTCTCATCCCTTTGAAAGGAAACATTCTTGTGCAACAAATGGGTAAAAGGATGGGTCTTATCGGCCAGTTGTGATATGAATCTTCTGATTGACTGGAATCTGCCTTGAAGGGACCTTAACTAACTGATATTCTTTGGAGGCGATATTTCCATGATAGTTTTTATTTTTTTAGGATCCACTTCCATACCTTTTTATGATACTATGTATCCCAATAGCTTTTCTTATGTTACCCCAAATGCATATTTTTTGGATTCAAGCAGACGTTGAACTTCTCTAGTCAGGTGAAGAGTTTTTCTAGTATCTCCAAATGTCCTTCTCTAGTGTAAAATTTGGCCAACAATTCATCCACATAATCTTCCATAAAGGTATGCATCATGTCATGAAAAATGGTTGTCATGGCTCTCTGATATGCGGCTCATGCATTCTTCAATCTGAAGGGCATGGCATTCTAGTAGAAGGTACCCCATGGGCAAGTGAAAGATGTCTTATCTTGGTCTTTGGGTGCTATCTTGATTTGATTATATTTGGAAAATCCATCCATGAGTGACAACATGTCATGACCTGCTGTCAAGTCTACAATGATATCAATGTTTGGCAAGGGAAAATCATCTTTCAAGCAAGCCTTGTTTAGGTCTCTGAAATATGTACAAATTTGTATGCTACCGTTAGGATTTGAAATAGGTAAAATGTTGGATATCCATTCAGCATAATCAATGGGTCTAATGAATCCTACATCCAATAATTTCTTTAGTTCCACCTTCACCAACAAGGCAATGTGAGGATGCATTTTTCTCAACTTTTGCTTGACTGGTTTGACTCCTGGAGGGAGGGATAAGTGGTGCATGATGAGAATTGGGTCTATCCCTAGCATGTCGGGACATGAACAAGAAAATTTGACTTGCTTCTCTTCAAAGAACTTGATAAATTTAGGCTTCTCTTGTTCTGTCAAGGATTCTGCAAGATGGAGAGTTTTCACAGTTTTTGCATTGCCAATATTGATGGACTGTGTTGGCTCAATTAGAACTTTGGATATTTCTTGGAAGTGCTTTGGAAGAGTGTCAAATTTCCCATCCTTTGACACCTCAGAGATGTTTCACCATCAAATGCACCCTTTATTTTTATTTTTTCTTGATCTGATACTACCATGGAATGGTTTTCACCATCAGATCCTTCTTTTGTTTTATTCATTTTGCAACTAGGAAATTTGGCACTCCTTGGTCTAGAAGCCTCATTATGACATTCGATGGTGGAATCTGTTTCAAGATTTATAACACATAGGAATTTGACAATGACCTTGTCGTTTAAAAAGGTGGGGATATCCATAGGCTTTTTTCGGTCCGAATCTATGAGTTTAGGATACATCAATGGTAAGGGATTGTTCGATGGGTTCGGGTCAGAGGTCATAAGGGTCCTAATGGTGATATCTTCATTGAGAAATACTATGGAAAGGTCAAGGTCTATGATGTTACTCTCTTCCGAGTGATCCGTCTCACTAGGAGTTTGATTGTCTTCACTTGAACCATCAATATTTTGTGATCCTAATTTAAGTGGTCTTAACCCTAAGCTTTGTCCCTCCTCGAGTGTGGGGGTATACTTGTGCATCACATCAATGTCCTTATCATGATAGGAATCTTCTGATAGTGAATCCCACTCATATTCATTGGAATCGGTTTCATAGTGATCACTAGCTTGGAGCTACAAGATCCTTTCAACAAACTTTTGCTTTGGGTCTTCCTTTATTTCTTCATCCTTTTGGTGCTCTTTATATTCCAACCTTGTTTTATCTTTTGTATTTTTTATAATGGGTTGGATGGGTTCTACAATACCTTCTTTCCTTTTGCCAATAGGCCCTTGTCCCTCATAGCCCATTATTTCCAAGATTGAGAAGCCTTTGCCATACTTTGTGGTTTGGACATTAGCTATTGCTACTTGAGAATCAATTTCATCCTTGTAGAGCCAATTTAGAACATCCTTGTCCTTAGATTCCTCTAATTAGGTACTTTCTTTTATGAATTGGCCATCAAAAAGTGTGACTATTTTTAAGGATGGTTGTGACAAGGCTAATGGTTGACAATAGGATTTTAGTGAAGTTAACTGTGAGAGAGAGGGATTGTTTAATGGAATATTCACCCACACTTTTGTCTTTGACTTGTAATTTCTTCTCAAATTGTTGGGCCAAAGTATTGAGCTGGGCTTCAAGGTTGATGTAAGTAGAAGGGGTGTTATTTTCCTTTTTCTCTGGCTATTTGGATGAGGAACTTGGTTGGCTTCCTTCATTGGAGGATGCGAATAGCAACTTTGAGAATGGATCAGATGGACTTCAATTACTGGGGATGTCAGAGGTGGAATCAGGAGCTTCTTGGTTATGAGGTATAAATACATCTTGGACTGACCTAAGGGTATTGCAATGTTGAGGACTATTAGAATCAGTGGGAATGGTAATCTCTTGCCTATTGCAAGGAAATTTTAGACATTGATGGTATGTTGAAGGGACAACCTACATTTCGTGGATCCAAGGATGACCCAAGAGTATATTATATGTCAAATCTTTATCCAAAACTTGTCCAACTACATCTTCTTGAATTGGCCCAACCCTAATTGGTAGTACAATTAATCCCTTTGAAGCCCTTTCCTTGTCATCATATGCTTTGATGGTGATCTTTTTCCTTGCATCTATTGTGTTTTTAGAGAAACCTGGTGAATGGACAAGCTTTAAGGTACATATATTAAGACTGGCTCCTTTTTCTATTAGGATGTGCTTGACACAACTTTTATGGATTAGGACCTCAATGTGGAGTGATGAATTATGAGGGAAGGTGAGAGATACGTCATCATTTTCTGAAAAGGATAAGCAATGAGGTGCAACTAAATGTCCCATTGTGGCTTGGAAAGTTCTAATTTCCAAATTATTTGGTATTGTTTTATCAACTAGGGATTTTTCCAAGATCTCTTTGTGGGCGGGTGAGATTTTAAGGAGCTCCAATATTGATATTTGCATGAGAATATTTTGGAGCTGATCGACAACATTATATTGATGATATGGAGCAGTGGGTATTTTGGAAGTGATACCTTTTAAAACATATTTGGTTGTGCCCTTGTGGTCACATTTACGGGCACACTATCTTGTTTTTTGTTGATTTTTATGACATTAATTTGATTATCTGTTGCAACTATGTCTTGTTGGATATTACAGACTTGATTAGAGAGGATGTTGATGTCAATGATTGGATGATTGGCCGCAACAAGGTTTGGTGTGTTATTGATCTCAATGTCATTTGTATGATCTTCAACGATTGAAATATGATAGATGGTGGTGTCATGAACATAGTTCACATTTTTTCCTTTTTTTTCGTGGTAGAAGATTCCCCTTTGTCATAATTGGGTAAGGGGTTCTTGAATACCCCATGATCAATGTTTGTTTTGGGTTCTTCTATTCGTATGATCTTATTTTCAATCAAGTCTTGTATCTTGTGTTTTAATTACATGCAACTATTGGCTAGGTGACCTTTTCATCGATGAAATTCACAATAGTGGGCCTCATTCCACCATGACAATTTTACTTTGGGTTCAAAACCTTGGGTGTCAGGTAGAGTGATAGGATTTTCTGCAATAATTTCTTTCAATGCAGATTCGTATGATTGACCCAAAGGTGTGAACTTCCTTTGGTTGTTTGACGTTTGGTATGGTAGGGTCCTAGATGTTGTGTTACTTTTGAGTATTGCCTTGGTTGGTATTTTGGTTGTTGCTTTGGTTGGTATTTTGGGTATTCTTTTGATTGTTATTCGAGGTGCTTCTTGACAAATTGAAGACTAGTTTAGCATTATGCATTTCAATTGAAGTATCATTGCCAGTATTCTTGTACTTTTTCCAAATGTTTGGTTTGTCATTGTTGGAGGAATTGGCTGAATTGTTTTCATTATAAATTTTAAAAATTCCTCATTTGACCAAAGCATCTTCAATTTTGATCCATTTTTGATCAACTTTTCAAAAGTTGGAGGAAATTGCAATTCAATCCTATAGCTCATGTCATCATTTAAATTGTCAATGAATGCCTCTATTTTCTCTTTTCTTGGTATGGGATGAGGATAGCTTGTGAATAATCTTCTCCACCTTTGCAAAAATACTAGGAATGATTCTCCCTTCTTTTGTTTAACACTGCAAAGGTCCTTCATTGTGATTTCATGTTGGATGTTATATGAATATTGGGTGATAAATTTATTGACTAATTCCTCAAAAGATTTGATTCCTGGAGGTAATTGTGAGAACCATTGCATGCATTTCCCTCCCAAACTACATGGAAATAGTCTCATCAAATATGTTTCCTCATGGGAAAATTCAAGACTCATTGTTCATAATTCCCTTATGTGATCTATTAGATCGGTTTTCCCATTATACTTATCATATCTAGGGAATTCACAATGTTTGGGAAATGGTATCATGTTGACACTTTGATCAAAAGGGTAGGGACATATATCTTGTATGGAGTATCTCTTGGTGGTCCCAATTTGCATGTTTTACATTTGTTGTTGGAGGGTTTGGATTTTTTGTTTCAAAGTATCCATGGGGTCATTGGTTTTTACTTCACTTCTTATTTCAATTTTCTTTTCTATTTCTGTCTTCTTGGGGGCTTTCTTTAATTTTGTGATGTCAAAATCTTCAGGTAGTTGGACCCCTTTGTTTGCTAGCATTAACATGTATTTTTCACCCTCCTTTTCAAAGATCCTCTCCATGAATTTATGAAAATTGGGATCTTGTTGGGCTTGTTCTATGGTTTCATCTATTATTTCCTCTATCTCATCTCAAGTAACTCTGAAAAATGGATTCTCTTCTCTTTCAACCATGGTATTTTGGTCTTCAATTTATTTTTGCTCAAGTTTTTTCTTTTGCAATCTCATTAAAATAGGCATACAAAGTGATGAAAATCTTTGAAGCTTTTGATCAAAATTTGGGAGTGCCAAAAGGACTAGTTTAAATGTAATTAAGAAATATTTTTTTTGGGATGAAGGATGATAAATCTTGATGGTGAAATGTGGCTACTAAATCAGAAATAGGTGAGATGATGAGGCACTTTTGGGTATTTGATCAAAGTTCAGTTGGAATATTTTCACTTGAAAAATGTTGGTTTCAACAAGCTTGAGACTCTGGTATGACAGAAGAATGGTTTTGGACTGAGAAGGCTCTTGAATTGAGAGGTTAAAATTCAAACAGACAAGGACTTTATCTCTCTAGTTTAAACTTTTCTAGATGCGCTAGAATAGTGCCCAAATGCGCTAAAAGACATATGCATCGAAAAAGAAGATGCATGCACTAGAATATGGCAAGGATGCACCAGAATAGTAAATGGATGCACTAGGATAGTGAATGGATGCACTGTAGGATTATACAGATGTGCTAAAATGGACAAATGAATGCACTACAATAGTAAATGTATGCACTAGAATATGATAGGGATGCACCAAAACAATAGATAGATGCACTAGAATATGGTAGGGATGCACCAAAATAGTAAATGGATGCACTAGAATATGGCAGGGATGTGCCAAAATAGTAAATGGCTATGCTAGTATATGGTAGGGATGTGCCAAAAAAGTAAATGGATGTGCTAACCTAGGGAAACGTTTTTTGGTTTTTGACAATTTGATTGATTTCTCTAGTTTTCTGGTAGTGAAAGTTGATTGTTTGGTTTGGATTGTCTTCTGAATCAATGGTTGAATGCTTTTGTGTGATGTTTGTTTAAATATTGGTTTGAAAACACATAGATAAAATAAATCAAACAAGCACAATCCTAGGCTGTGTAAGACAATATCTACTGGATTCCCATTTGGATTGCTCTAGCTGTACTTACTTTTGGTGAATGATTAGAGGCTTGACAACACTGGCTCCCCCTTGCATTGCACTCACTTCTCAGGTCAGCCAAGCCTCAATCCTCATGAATCTCCCATGATGGACTTCTCATTTATACCAAAAGATACAAGAATATGGGACGAATTCAGAATGATCATTCTTGCACTAGTATATAGTAAAGGAATTTTTGGCTTGCTACAACAAAGGGTTTTAGTAGGGGCATTCCATTCATGGGGTATCAACCACGTGGCAAGAGACCATTGTTTCCCTTCTTGTTGGAAAAATCTTCGTGATACTTGAAATTTCCTCTTGTACCCACATTTACATCCCAGGTGGAAGTTGCTTGGCTTTAGTGTGTTGCCGGTTCCCTTGGGGTGATTACCTCTTGTCCCACCAAGGTAGGCCCTCTAAAGATTAAATGCAATAAAAAGAATGGGCCTGGATTTCTGATCACCCAGTTAACGGGAGAGCATACACACCTACCACTCTAAAAACACAACAAGCATGGTGTTCAATTATTCTTCTAATTAAGATATGTTCCTAACTTAATCAAAAGAAATACAAAATCCAACCTTGCAACCAATTGTTAGTATTTTCAATCCATTGACAACGCTCTTTATTATTTGAGTGGAGTCTCTGACTGCATGTAAAATTCCTACAAAACAGAGAAACACAGATCATTTTTTGGAATTAGCAAAATTTAGAACAAAAAATAGATGCGCCATTATAGTAATCGAATGTGCTAAAGCTTAGACCAAATGTGCCAAAATATCGTATGCACTAAAAGAGAGACCGAACGTGATAAAAGAAAAATTGAATGTGCTAAACTAGAAAAGTACATAATGAAAAGTAAAACTCCCTGATGCACTGAAAGGAAAACTAGGTGTGCTGAAACAATGACCTGATGCATTAGAAAAGTGACCGAATGTGCTAGAAGAACCATCAAATGCATCAAAACAGTGAGTTGGTGTGCTGATAAATCTGCCAGATGCGCCATTTCAAAACTTTCGATGGAACCTAAGAAGAAAAACTCAACAAAAAAATAGATTAAAAATGGGGCTCAGCCCCATGGTGGGTGCTAGTTTATGTGTGTTATAAAATAGTGGAGTAACTAGTTAAAAACAAACACACATCAATGAAACGTATTACTTTAATGAATTTGAAATAACAAAGCAAACTATTATAACCATTCATTAAAAATTGTTCCATTGTCCTCTATTCTTGGTGATCTCTCAATTCATGCTCTCAGAATTATGTGTTGCACATGAATCTCTAAGATGACAACCTAAGAAATGAGATGCTACATGAAAAGTAAAGCTAAATGCCTACATATACATGTTTTTGGTTTTTTTGATTGTGATGTTAGTATATTCAAATGATACTAAGATGATTGTAATTAAAGATGCAACAAATTAAGATGCTAATGCTAAAATTTCCATAACAATGCTACTATGAACTAAAATTCCAAATGCTAACTATAATGCTCTAAAAAATGCTCTCAAATTGTAATAATATTTCTGCAACATAAGCTTGTAATCCAATTCTCCTTGAAAAGATGTAGAATTGCCTTCTATTTATAGATTTTTCCAAGATTGGGATTAGGTGGAAAATATGGATGGTTGAGATTGTGATCCTGAGACATCGACATTGGAGCACAAAGAGGTTGGAGAGAATCATGGAGGTGGTTCCCTTTAAGAGAACACCTTGCCAATTATAGAAGAGAATCAAAGGAAAGGAGAAGCCATGTGGCCAAGGTGGTTTCAAATTTTTTGTGGGTTGTTGAAGGAAATTCTCATTTTACAAATTAGAAATATTCAAATTCATGTGACACATGGTGAGGTGGTAGGTGAGGTGGAAGGAAGTTAGAGAAATATGGAGACATGTGACAATTTGAATTAAAAATTCAAATTTAAATGGAGGGAAATTAACTAAATCAAAAATTATTTAATTTGTGCATTTAATTAATTTAAGAAGAAAATGATTTTTGAAAAAGAAGAATTAAGGGATGAACTATCTAAATAATTTTTTCAATTTATTTATATTAGTAGAAGAATTAGGATTTATTAATTAAATATCATATATTTAATTAATTGTGCTCCAGACCATTTTTATGTGCATACACTTAGAATCAAGCCAAACATTGTTGTTCAAAAAATTTATTGAAACAAATCCAAATATGGAAATCTCACAAAGGACTTTTGAAGGTTTGAAGCCATTTTATTGTGTGCCTCTTAAAATTCATAATATTTGTTGTTGCAAATACCATGTGGAGTTTTCAATGTACCATGAACTATTATGCTATATCCATTCTACTTTGCATATTAATGAAATGTTGCATGAGTGTGGTGCAATGCATTTTCCAAAATCATCAAGGGACTTGCTAGATCTATTTTTATGTTCTAGAGATGATGGTTTCCTTTTCTATAGAAATGATTGTTTAAATGTGAAGTGCTCACAATGTGGTGGCTTGTCAAAGTTTTTTCAATGTTTTCATGAGGGTTCCAAACATGAATTTGGAAAGAATCTTGTTGAGAAAAAGAGATATGAGATAGTCAAATATACTTTGCAGAGTGGAGGTGAAGGTTCTAGAAGCGAGTTGGTTACAAAAGAATGCAGTGTTGCTGGTTTTATTTCAAATTTTAAGGATAATATTTTCTACAATTATGCAAGGCATAGCCATAGGTCTCAGTGGTTGGATCAACAATTCAAGATGTGTAAGGACTCCTTTCCGATTGGCACTATTATATCAAAGGTTGAATTTGCAGAAAACTACACATTGCAACCACAAAATGAGGTACAATATCAATATTACAATTCCATTCAAATTGCTATTTTTGTCCACATAACATTTAGACATGCACTTGATAGTACATAAGAGGATCGAAAGATAATTAGAGAGTATCATTTTTATATTAGTGATGATATATCTCACTCATTCGTGTATGTCTAACATTGTTTCAATAACTTTTTTGAGTTCTTGCAAGAGCATGATATAATAGTGGGTCAACATCTCATTTGGTTAGATAATTACATAGGTCAATTCAAGAATGCTCGTATATTTTTTTGGTTGACTAGAATACATGTAGAGAGGGGTGTACCTCATATTTGGAGTTTTTTTAAAGTTGGGCATGGGAAAGGGGAGCATGATGGAGCAGGTGCATGTGTAAAGAGAGCTCAAATTAAGGAGCAATTGAAGATTTCAAGAGAAAAATTCAATGATGCATGTTCTATTGTTGATTGGTGTAGTTCAACACTGCGATAGGGAGGGACACTTGATTCAACAATGTGTGGATTATTTTGGTTGGTTGAGGAGGATACAAAGGGAGGTAGATTTGGTTTTCATACAATCAAAGATTCTTCAAAGATGCATTCATTTCAAAACTCAAATGCAAGCACATAGACCATTTGGACATGAGAGTTGGCTTGTTTTTGTCAAATTTGTACTCAGTGCGAGTGGGATCAATGAGAATCAAGTGAGTGGGTGGACACATGGGTTCTGTGGTATCTAACTCCTTTATCTCAAACAATATCCATGACAAATGACACAATGGAAAGTTTAGTTGATTACGCCCATCTTTTAGATCTATTACAACAGGACATGTTTTGAAATTGTTGCATCGCACGGGAATGAAGAGAGATAAGACTATTGGTTGGATCGATGTGTGCAAGTAAAGTATAAGCTAACACAACTAATGGAAGATGATGATGGGTTCATGTATTCCCTCAATTTCAATTGTGGTTGCAGGAACTTGGTTGCAAACATATATGATTGGAAAGAATGGCATACCTGCATTTGAAGACTACAAGAGACACAAAACCATTCTCATGTATTCACACCTTATTATAGCAACAAATGTTAAGTTGTTGAAGCATCACACCAAACCAAAGACAAAAAAAATATGGACACTTGGTAATATTGATCATGAAGCAATATTGGATACTCTTAAGCAAAGAGATGACCCTTCAGGCACACTTAAATAGCATATTCAAGAATGGAAGGTAAAATGGTTAGGTTCATTATGCTTAAGTTCATTAGTGTTCTTTATTTAATACTTACAAAAATTAACTGGTTGGCTGATGGGACAATTAGGATATAGTTGAAGATGCTGAAATTAAGGTAATGCTCTGATATAACTATTGAAGAAATTGAAATTAAGGTAATGCTTTGATATGGATACAATATTTTCAAAGCTTTTAGTTCCATATGCATCTTTTTGTACTTTTTCTAGCTATTATCCAAATAGAGAATTATCTTCAATCTATTTTCATTTAGTCTTATTTCTGATGCATTCTACTACTATGGTAAACTATATTTTCAATTTCCAGACTAAGGAGAGGAGGACTAGCGAGCATGTTCAAAAGACAAGAGAACCAATAGTCACTCCATCCAGCCGAATTTCGAAGGCAACACGGGATCTATTTCCTTCCCCTAGAGGGAAATATATTTTGTAATATATGTTTAATACTATCGATATATACATGAAATTTTATGTCCATATGGATCCTTTTTACTAAGCCTATGTGGCTTTTTTAGATATATTGTATTTACTTTTATCAATCTATATCATTGTATTATAGCCTTACGACTTTTTGATTAAAAAAATCTTATTTTTCTACTGCCATTCTTGAATCTCCCTTATGATGCATATTGTGTAAATTGTATGCTTGAATGTTGTAGGCATGAATTTTTGGTGCAGAGGCACCATGAAAGTTTGAATTTGCAAGTTTTGGAACATGGTCTAGTATTAGGTATGATAGTGTTTGATTCTTTTTTGAGGTCTAATAAGGTCATATAGACAAATTTGTGATGTTATAAGTCATATTAGTGTGGTTTGGGGTCATTTGAGTTAATATTGCAAAAATTGCAAAATGATGTAACTTTTGTTTGGAGTCATCTTGAGTCATTTTGTGTCAATATGTCAAAAATTACAAAATAATGCAAAATTGCCAAATGTTGTAAAATGGCATATGAAGAGTCAAATTTTCAAACATTTGTTAGGAATCAAGTGATTTATGTGTTGTACGGTCCATTGGGACTATTTAATGGAATTTGAATTGTTTGGAGGGTCATTGGAGTTAAAAATGCAAAAAATGCATATTTTGTAAAAATTATCATATTGAAAGTGCAAACGGTGGAACACCAATGGTCATGTTGGTTTAAAAGGTTAGTGAATTAGTTTAGGAGGTTGGATCTAGTGGAAAAAGTGTTAAAAAGGTTGTAGAAACTTGAATGCAGGGTTGATTCATACTTTGGACTCTTAAGGGATTATGCCAGTTGAATGTAGCTCAGATCGATTCCACATGTTTCGGTGTGTAAGAGGACCATGCCTAGCATAAATGTACCCACCCAGATGTGTCCCAACTATTTACAACTGATTTTTAAACAATTTGTTAACAAAACTTCATTTTTGCACTTTCTTGAAAAAGTTGCTTGACAACATTTTAGCAACTTGATAACTTTATACATTTTTTACAAATGACCCCAAATCACTTCAAAATGACTCTAAATTACTCCAAATGGTCATGTATGACCTTATTACACCCAAGAAACAAATCACATAATCTTATGTACTTACTTTGGAATGATACCATCAAACTGACCTTGAACGCTGGAAAAAGGGGCTCTAATTAGCCCACTTTAACAAAGGCACTCTCCTTAAATATTTCTTCCCACTCAAAATACCATTATAAATTCCTCAAACTACCTCCAAAACCACAAATTATTTTTTCACTGAGTCAAAACTCGCTTGTTAAGACCCTCTTTCATGAAATCCTCATTTTTCACCACATAAGCAAGGGTTTATTGAAAAACCCATCTCCAGACCTCATTCAGCCTAAAAATATTTTAAAACATTCTTATTTCAACCTACACAAACTTAATTTACCTTCAAATTATGCTTCCCCCAAATTTCTCACACATTTCCTTCTTGAAACCTCTCAATTTCACCCATTTTCACTCTTTGTTCAACTAGGGCTTCAAGCCCAAACTTCCAAATGACCTACCTTGCCTTTGCAAACCTTCTATCACTTCAAGATATGCCTCCTAGGCCTAAATTCATGATTTTCCCATAGGGGAAGCATATAAATCTCCACCAAATTTCTTTGCCACTACTAGATATCTTATTCTAACCATGCCCATTCCACCGAATCACAACATGAACAATAGGTGGAATGGCCTCTTAATACATTCTGAACCTCAAACCCTTACATCAAGGAAAGACTTTTTAAGAGTTAATTAAGCAAGGGTAGAAATATTTGAAGGTATTGAAGGCATTGAAATGGTGAGGAAAGGTCTGGAGGTGAGGTTTTCAATAAACCCTCCTTGAAACTTGTCAAAAGTGATGGTTTTAGTTTTAGAGTATTCATGATTGTTTCTGATAGCAACCTAGATTGAGAAACCCCTCACTTTATCAACTCAAAAGGTTACAAATCACCTTTCTACTTACAAACTCAATCTTGTCTTATTTTCCCTTTCTCACCTAGACACCCTTGTAGGTTTGTAGACCCAATTTTCCCAACTTAACTCTCAGTTTTCATTAACAACCTCGACAAGTGATCATCATTATAGGAACTCATTAAAGCCTTCTACAACAAACATCAACCCCACATATGACTCTTTTGGAATAACTTCCATAAATAATTCAAACTACGCTACTCAACCTAGCAAATAGGCCTAATTTCCAAAGCAACCACCCTTGAATAACTTCACAAACCCCAAAAATTAATGGTGAAGCACTCACTAGGTGATAGAACCACAAATTTTCCAACTTATCTTCAGGAACTCACCCTCTAAGACCCTATTCAATAAAACCCTCAAATTGCTTAATTTAAGCAAGGGTTTATTGAAAAACCTACTTGCAGCATTCACTAGACCATCCCAATACATCAAACACCTTTGAAAAACCCTGCACAAACTTAAAAGGACATAAAAAGTGGCTTCCCTCAAATATTTCTCACATTTACCCCCTCTGACCTCTCCTTTTAATGCAAAAACACCCAAAATGCCATCTAGGGCACCATCAAAATCATGATCCTGACCTCCCCTGCACATGAAACTATGCAAACATGTTTATTAACTCTAACGAAGACTATCCACCAAGTTATAGATGCATACAATGGGTGGAAGGCTTAATATGCCATTTTAGATACACTCAAAACCCTTAAACAGGGTATATAGACTAACCCTTAGTAAATTGCCTCTCAAATGCACAAAAAAAAATGAAAATTCTTCAAACCATGTTTGTGGTGAGGTTAACCTTGCTTTCCACCGAATTCAATCCATTGGAGAGCAAGATTACCCTATATGGAACTGTATAGCACAAAGAAACTTCAAAAATTCTGGAAAACTCAAGAAATTACAAGGAAACAATAAAATTTTATTGCTTCTTCTTAATGAAAAAATTATTCAACCATCCCTTCAAGTTCACAAGCCTATTTAAAGGTTTTCCCACCAAATTCAATAGTTACAACTACTTTTCAAACCCAAATGACTGTTGGGCTTCCTCTTTACAACCTTTTGGCATTCTTAATGACAACTTTTCATAATTTGCAATATTTTGCAACTTCCTCATTGTAATGCACAAAATGAAACCAATGACTCCCTAATGACCCTAAAACATCATGTAGTGTGAGACAATGGCATTTTTTTATTTAAAATTTAAAGTTAAAATGTAAAACTTTACCATTGTTCTTGTCTTCAAAGCTATTTAAACTATATAATATAACCATAATATAGCTAAGCAATATATGATATAATTTAACCATTATTCATTATTTATGATTGTGAACTATATAATATAACCATTATTTTTTATGCTATTGTACATTTATATTTAACCATTGCTCAAGATTAAATTTTCAAACAGTTTAAACATGCACATGAGGAACAAATTATTTTGATTCTCAACTTCCATATATCAAATTATCCAATAATCAAGTGTATGTCCATATACAAAATTGGAATCAACACCAACTCAAAGAAATTTTTACAAAATGTGGCATATGCCATCTCGATATCTATTCAAAATATACATGCCAAAATTTCTATCTCATCCTAAACTACTGGTGGATCATCAAAATGGAACCTCTTTGAAGCACTCTTTGGCTCTGAAGGAAACTACACAAGAAAAATTCAAACCATAATTGAGATAAGTTATATTATATAATTTAAAATTGAATAATTAACATCAAAATCAATATACATTGAATTATTATTGAAATCTAAAATTTAAATCTTGATTATCTTGTATATACATCTCTTCAAACCCTCGACAGTCCTAGAATTTACCCCTCTCAAAGAACCAATCATATCAACTTTTGCAATGCCAATCTATATATGTGAAAAAAAACATAAAATTGATACAATTTAGCATACAATTGTAGGTAATAGGAACATATTGACCAAACACAAAATAAAATAAACACATACCTCTTTAGGCATCTCATTTTCTTTATCCCCTTTAGGTGTTTTCACAACTCCTCATTGAGGTGTTTCAACACCTACTCCTTTAGGCATTGTGACACTTGTCAACAAGGATGTATAGCTCATAACCGCCTGTACATAAAAATGACAAGTATATGAAACTACCAATCTATGTCGATGTATGTATAATCACTATAAGATCTTAAAAAACTTAATTCAATCGAATTTGAGTTCAATTACCTTTCCCTTATCTACCATTGCACCTCCAAAGTCTAGAGAGCGCTGCACCTCACTCTCTCTAGGGGTTTTCTACAAGAGGAAAATAAGATAAACATATAAGTTAATATATAATTTCATTGATGAAAATTCAAATGAGAAGCAAGTATATTAGAAAAAAAAGTAAACGAGTGAGTGAAAAAATATATACCACATGCATGTCGAGGCTAAATGAAATGGCCTTGAGGGTGCTATCAATAACCTATATAAGCTCCTCCTCAGACATCAATTGTTAAATAGACCATGTAAATAAATATTAGTTCTTGGTACTATCTCTTATTAATAGTCATTTAAAAACAAATGCAAGTTATGAATTTACAACTCAAATCTTACCTGTGTAACTATTCCAATGTCCTCTCTAGTAGGAGAGGATTCTATAGGGTCTTCTTCAATCTCTTGCATCTAATCTCCTATAACGTCCACATCATGGAGTTCATAATTAGATGTGTCAAAGGGATGCTCAACGAGCTATATAAGAGGACCCAAGCATATCTGGTGGCACATAGTGCAAGTATGTGGCACACAAATATATGGACCTAAGGAGGAGGATGCTGTAGCACTCGATCTATTGCCAACATCACCAACATGTGGCTAAGCTACTGTAGAAGTATGGGAAACAAAAATATCACTCAAAGAGTGAATAGCCCGAATAGTCTATGGTTGCATACTTGGTAATATGTGGATAATGTGTTGGAGGTGGCCGAGGAAGGGGAGAGGGGGAATATATGGGCCCTAGACTACTCTAATTGTCCCTAGTCTATCTTGGGGTATACCTCCACCCACACCCTAGAATGGTTTAATGTCAAAGTAATTGACATGATGCCCTAAGAAAAACTCAACGTATAATTTTTTAATAAATTAAAATGGTACATCACTATTGTTGTTGGGTGGTTTATCAAAAACCATGCACCAACAATCCCAAAATTTATTTGCAATGTCCTTATTCTTGCACCATTTTATAGAAATTTTTGGTTTATTAATATTAACTGGTAGACCAGTGTGGGGGTTAACAAATAAATAGGCTATTTGGGCTTTTGTTATTCTGAGATCTTTCACATATTCGTAAGACAATCCACAAGAGTAATATTCCCTCATGCTTTCTCGCCACAAAAGAAAGGCATTGGGTGGAGAGGGTTTCTATATTTTTAATTATTTCTTTCAATGTACTTGTCATCTTCCTTAATCAAGGGATTGTCTTATGAACATCACAAATTCCCCTCAATTGCTCCAATTTTTCACCAATTAACTCTTCAATTGATGGGCATAGAGGTGGTGGAGGATTTGGCATTTGGGGGTTTTGATTCTCAGCCATAATACCTGATTGAAGTTCAAAACTAATTAATCTAATTGAAATTCCACAATATAAATGAAATTATTGTAAAAAACCCTAGTTTTTAATCAAAATCTATAAATATCTAGTTATAATTATACAAAACTAAAACTAAAATTGATTAAAATAAAAAAAATAAAAAATACATACCTTCAAAATTGGACATCAGATTAAATACGATATCGGATTTGGACTCACGTCGCTGTTGTGACCGTTAGAGGTTTGAAATGACATTCAAATGATCTTTTTTAGCTTTTATACTACCCAACTCAAATTGCATATCTGACTCAAATTGGATATTTGATTCAAATCGGATATCCGATTTGTAAATCTTTGGCTTGGGCATTGCTATGGAGCAATGTACTAACACCCAACCCAAAAAAAGTCAACTCGGTATTTTCATATTTTTTCATGAGTGAAAAACACCACTTTTTGGCCCATCATGATCCTGCACATGCCCATGCATACAATGTGCAGTTGCAAGGTAGCCTAATTTTAGTTTTGTGTGTCATGGGGTTGAACCGTCAAACCCAACACATTTGCATGGGCACGTCTATGCTATGCATGGTGGTGTTTTTCTCCCCAAATCTCCCAAACATTTCAAGCTACACTATGTCATTTCTTTCTCTATGAGTAGAGATAACAAAAGGGTAGGGCATAGGTACATGAGATGTCTATATGGTTTTTATGTAATGCTCACAATCATAACATGAATATGACTAGTTAGTCCATGCCTACACCATTGTATTTCATGATCTATGTGCAATGTTAGGATTATTTGAGTTAGAACAACATTGAGCCCTCAAGATCCATAGCGATATATGAACATCCAATTAGTCTAAGATGAATCTAGTTAAAGTCAATAAGATATGAGAAACCTATCACTATGTGAGAAACATTAAGGAATATTTCAAGTAGAAGGGCATACATTAAAGTTATAATTTTCTTGCAAAATCTTCATCATAATGAATACACCAAAGTTATAATTATCTTGCAAACCACATCCAAATATTATAAGAAGCCATCAATGATAATAGCATAACCTCCTAGTATCTCTATTAAGTTATTTAGTGTTTTAATCTCCTTGAAGCATAGCTTAGCGAGATGATAAAGCATTGAAATATACAAGTCCATATGTCTTTATTTATAATGCCATGTTAGATACCCATTTATGAGTAATCTCTCATAAACAAGGAAAAGGAGAAGACAACTACATAAGAAAAAAATATCTCTCCAAAAGAGGTAAAACAATAAACTATGTACATTGGATGGATAAGGATTCAAAGAGAATAAATCCATCACAAATACTAAATGAACACACTTTGAGAGATAGATAATGAAACCCCCCAACAATGTTGTAGAAATTGTACCAAAGTAAGATGCTCTTATATGAATGTTTAAGAAAATCCATTTATAAAAAATGACATTTTTTCCCTTTTGAAAAATAATCCAATGGAAAATGATGAGTCAAATCTTACTCCAAGAATAAATGTGAGGTGAAGTATCATGATGCTTCCTATATTTGAAATCTACTAAAGCATTCCCATCTAAACACAAAATATACCTCAATTCATAAAGGTAAAAGCGATCCAAACCCATGTCAAAAAAAATGAAATCCAAGATCCAAAAACAAAGTAGATATGATAAGAATATGAAATGATTTTCATAAAATAAGAATTAAATATCCTCAACAATGTCTCCTAAAGTTGTAAAATAAGATTCATAAGAAAACTATGATACCTATCAAGAAATCATCTCAAGAATCTAAATCAAGAAGATAATTTATAACCTACTACTCAAAATTTGAATTAGGATTGTGAGGATATAGAATATTCTCCAAATAAGGAAAATAAATATGTCCTCAACCTCAATATGGTAAATAGTAAGGACATATGATATTTGTAACAATTTTATAGTTACTAACATGATATTTGTAAACAATTTTATAATTACTAGTTCCAAAAGGGAAACCACATTTTGGTTGAGGAATTATACTTGGTGAGTTTTAATATTGGTGCATACAAAAAGGAAGTGGTGTAACATCATGTGCCTACCATGTCCTTTTTGGGAGGCCTTGTCAATTTGATAGGGAAGTAGTAAAGGATGGTTAGGAAAACACCCACAGTCGTTTCAAATATAGAGAGAAGTATATGCTACATCCTTTGACGAATCCAAAGGAAGAGTATGAGGTGGGGTCCTAAGTGATGATATTATAGGAGATCCTAGACAATTGGTGCATAAAGGAAGTGGAGGTTATAGTCATTGAGTGTGTCACAAAGAAGGATGCAATACAACAAGATTTATTTTATTAAAAAATTGCAATAAAAATGGAAAAATCATGGAGGTAGAGTTTCATTGGAAATAGTGAAAATGTGATTAACAGGTTCACAAACTAACTAATGTTGATTAGTGTTAGAAGGTCTAAGGCAGGAAAAGAATTCCCCAAAAAAGATAGCACTTAGACTATAGTGGTATTGAAATGACATTAGAAACTTGTTCAAGAGAAGACCCAAGGAAGGAAAGGAGAAAACTACATGAGGTGTTATTTGACAATGATAAGAAGATTGTGCCATAATAGGTGCTAATGAGTGTTGCTCAAAAGAGTGGGTAAAGGGAGTGGGAATTGGAACCACCTCTAAACGTTAGTAACAAAAGGTGGAGATTTCAACAAATGTGGTTGGAAGTTTCTTGGTCGAGTGCATGATAATAGTGGAATGTTTGGTAGAAGAATTGATTGAAGGGGAAAAAGATCGTGTGGAAAGGAAGTAGGAGAAGCCCATGTTTAAAGACTTGACAGGTAGTGATATTGAGAAAAAATGTTGACAAGGAGTCAATTGGTGGGAAATAGCTTGAGGAGTGCCAAGTGGTGTAAACACTCATCAAGAAAGATGAAGCGAAACTAAATGGTGTGTAGTATGTTATGGCAAGAAAAAAGCTATACTATTGAGGTGCTTTGACATAGAATTCAAAGGTGTAGATGGATAGAGATTTGGAGTGACAAGCCCCTATTGAAAGCATCAAGATAGAAATTAAACTACATACTCGAGTAAATTTTTTAATAATAGACCAATACAAGAGAAAATATAATGTGAAATTTACTAATCTATTGCATACCTTTATCAAAGGATCAAAAATTCCTATTGCTGTAGCAACTTCATGATCCATTGTGCCACAAACATCGGTAGGACTATCTGATGTTAGCATTTGAAAATGAAACGAGAAATCTTGTTCAATTACCAAAACTACCTAACACTTTTTAACAACACCATTAATGAATAAAGCTCACTTGAGCGAAAGTTCGTTGATGACGAAAAAGAGCTAGGTGTTGATGTCAAATTTCCACCAAAAAACTATTTGACATCCAAAGTGTGTTATGAGATAATCAAGGGTGATCCCAGAATAGTGGTTTACAATTTTTGGCCAAACTGGACACTAAAATTATTATTTTTAACTACCTCTTCACATTCGGGCACCTATAGCGGCTAAACCATGAGGAATTTGAAGATGATGCAAACTAGAGTCTCATCACATTTTGTTTGTAGATTCTAAAAATAGTTTTTTTCAAAAAATTTGGAATTAGATTGCACTTCCTTTTCCATCTCCCACAAAAATTGGTTTTTTTTAGAAAACAACATTTTGAAAAAGTGACGCACACCGTTTAACGTATAAGTTTTTTTCCTTTAAGGATAAAATTATAATTATTTTGAATTTAGGTTTGTAACCTCGATATCTAGTGTTTCCACTTAGTTAGTTTTTTATTAAAATTTTTTTCTTTAATCAAGTTTCGAAGTCAAACCAATTACAATTCAGACATAGTGCGACCGTATAACGCGTAACTTTTTTTGTATATATCAAAATTCAATTTTATTTTTTTGTTGGGTCAAGGACTTCAATATCTGGTGCACTCATATTTTTCAAAATTGTTTTTGATAATCTACTATTTTTCCACATGTGTAGAACAAAGACCTTCATTTTCGATGAAAAACCTATGTTTAATAAAACTAAAAAAGCAAATACATAATAAAACCAAAACATATTAAAATTATATTCATTGTATAGCTCATTCTGAGGACTACCATAGTCATTTAAAATAAATTTTAAATGAATTCATTTGATCCCCCAAAAGGTAAATCAAAAATGATTTTTTATCAGCATTTTGATAGGTGTAAAGGAGACTCATTTATAGGTATGGTTTAAAACTAGCGAGGTTCTATCCAAGGGGGTTTGATCTAAGGTGGTTTGATCAAAGCCTTTTCAATTGGAATCCTTAAAATAGAACTTTTAAAGGCTTAAATCATTATATTTTCTAAACAACAAAAATGAGTTCCTCTCAGAAATTGTAAACTAACTTTGTGGGACCACCCTCACTCATATAAGGTTTAACTATTCACATGTAATAATTATTTATTTTATACTAGTTACATACATGTGGACTTGACAACATAAAAAAATATGGGTGTGAGAGAATGGTGCAAGTACATCAACACTCTGAGCTTGAATTTTCATCATATTCATTCTACTAATTTACTTATTCTTACATTTTAGAATAAGATTTAATAAAAAAATTTAAATGAACTTGCTGAAATTTACCTGAGTATCAATGCCGAATGTTTCATTTAACAAGACATCTATCATAGTCATTTTTTGTGCAACTGATGTATCCTATGTATCTGCATCTTGAGCACTCTCATGATTAGGTGTGCAAATAACATCACAAGAGTCACAAGAGTCACAAAAGTGGATTGGAACTGTAGGCCTAGAAGACTCACCCACATCAAGCTCTAATAGAGGCCTCACATACTATACAAGTCTCTAAGTGAGCAAGATAATCAAGTCCAACATGTCCACCTTGATACTTTCCTTCACAATGGAAGGAATGGTCACATGCTCCAAAATGGGTCTAGCCAAGGGTCTTGGTACCAGTTGTGGATCACATCATGCTCCCACTCTGCCATGTGTGGAGGCCCCACCTCTACCCTAAGAAATTTAGATAGTCAAAATAATTTGCAATCTTATTGAGGAAAAAATCGCAATGGAGTTTCCTCAAAAATTACTATGGGACCTCATAGTTATTGCAAGAGGCTGGTCAAAAACCATCCAACACCTATCACAAAAAAAAGAAAGTGTTCCTTCATGGTGGCACAAATGGATGGGGAACCTACTACATGCAACTGATAAAGCTTGATTGGTTCTTGGGTCCATAGAAAGGACACACAAGTTGGATTTGGTAATTTTCTCTTTCTTCACTTGTTAATATGAAAGTTTATTTGCATAAAATTGTTTTAATTCCTCCCTCTTATTCAACCAAAAATTAAGTTGTGTACTCATTGATCCTACATGAGATAAAATAGACTACAAGGATTCGACGAGGCCTCTCCTATGAGGGTGTATTGTGGTAGTATCATTAACCTCGCAATCAATTCTTCAAGTTTTTTTTTATTTTTTTATTGTTATAGTTATAGGATTGTATTAATATGTAGCTATTATATTAATATTATTATATATTAGGATTTATAATTATATGGTTATTATATGATAATAGATTAATAGTTATAATAAAGTTTTTAGCTTTATATTAATAGTTATATTATTTAATATAACTATTAATTTGTTTGTTGTTTTATGTTTAATTAATAATTTAATTAATTAACTATTCATTTATTTTATGTTTTATTGTTAGTCTACTTAATTATTTGTTTATATTAATATATTTAATTATTATTATATTATATTACTAGAGTATATAATAATATAAAATATGCTAAGATATATCATTCTCAAGGTATTTATTAAAATTTTAACCTAAAAAATATAGAAAGTCACAATTTAATAAGCCATAAATTTAATTGTAATTAATATTATGATTAATTATCAAATATTATATTAAAATTATTATAGTTAGTATTATATTATTATTATTATTTTTAAGCAATGTGGGCATGCCACAATAATATATTAAAATAGATAGAATAATTACATAAGACCTGGTTCAAAGGGCATACTGGCAGTAAAGAACTAGGAAGAAAACCTCTAGTTATAGCCCATACATACAAATACAAAAGTATCCCTTAAATGGGATGAAAATACAAAACTACAATTTAAATACAGTAGCACCACCTCGGGATAGCTAGGGACACAAAAATTAATCTTGGGATGAATTTCCCCAACCAAAATAAAACATTGCAAAACTAGATTTGTCGTTCAAACTCTCGGGCTACTTTGCCATGCGGTCTTCATAGGATGATGCCTGGTCCTGCACCACCACGTCCAAACAGTGCATCTCAGGAAAATGTAATTCAGGCCCATGTCGAGGGACTTCAGCATTTGCATGAACCCCTGGCTCGTTGACAGTCAAAGCCCCCAAAAGAAAAGTGGAAGCATAGTGAAATATGGGCTCAACATGCTCAATTATTCACACAAGAGTCACAGACTCAACTTTCACCCGAGGAATTCTTAGTGCAGGCCAACAAAATGGAGGTTTTGGAACAAAATCTCATAGAAAGGAGATTGCATAGAATTTTTCTTTGATTTCGGCCAAAAGAGAGCTAGAGATCCCGTTTTTATTTTTCTTTAGAGCTAACAATAATACATAATCATTACCAATTTGAAGCCCCAGTCGAATGGCTTCGAAAATCTCCTCATAACCATCTATATCTTTGAGGTGATCATGTGGGAATAGGCCACCAAAGTAACCCTCCCCTGTGAACAAATTATACTTTTGAACTAGAGGCAGCAAATAATTATTTTCATAGAAATCAAGGTTTACAACTTTAGAAACAATTTGTTCTAGATCCCTCAGTGACTGAAGTAGATTCATAATATTTGACAAGAAAATAGACAACACTTGAGAAAGAAGCAAATCCATTCAAGCTCCTGGTCGAGTGATTTCCTTATTATATTATTAATAATGGGTTAAATTAAGGGTCTAGATTATTACTTTTATTAAAACATATAAGTTCGTAACATACTATAATAATAATCCTTACTCAAACCCCATTTGATAACCAATATGAACCCTAACCATAAATTGCAATTCCAAAGTACACCTTATTTTGTTTAGATATCAATCTTAAATAAACCTAATCATTAATAATATAATATAATAAGTTAATATATAAAAATTATGTGGAAATATATTGTACTAGGGATACACTTTAATTTCTAATTTAATAATAAAATAATAATGATTAAAAATATAATAATTTAATTGTATCCTAATGTAATAAAAAAATTTTTAATAAAAGAGGTAAAAAATGTATTGAAATCAGGAGGCTAATAGTACAAAAGGATTAGGGAACCCCATAAGCTCCCACAAAGGAAAACCCTAGAATATTTAATGAAAAAAAAACCACCAACCAAAAAGCCACTAGAAACTCATCCCTCCATATCATTAGCAATGACCCTCTCTAAGTTCTGAACATACTTAGGGGATAACTATCTCCACCCCTCAATTCTCCAATCATCCTCATGCTCAAAAGCCCACTTAGCCAAACAGTTAGCCACCCTATTCAATTTTCACAGAATGTGGACAAAAGACACCACTTCCAATGTAGAGCACCTTTGCAAAATTTGTCGAACCACCAATGCAATCTGCCAATTAACCTCAGCCACCCTTCACTCGAGTAATATATTAACAATAATCTGTGAATAAAATTCATAGATAATCTTACTCCAACCCAAGGCACAAGCACACTCAATAGCCCAAAGAATCACCAACCCTTCCATAAGGTTTTTATAATGTTGCTTCTTATGGATGGAGAAAAGGAAAATGAACAAACCAAAATAGTCTATGCCAACTCCACCAATCCCAATAGGTCCAGGGTTACCTCTAGAGGAACCGTTAGTATTAATCTTCAAAAAATTCATCAGAGGTGACCATCATCCAACCCTTTCAACCCTCATTTTATCCCTCCTTCCTCGTCTGACACACGTAGAGACCGAAGTCAACTCTTGCAAACACAATCTATTCACAATCTCATCATCAATTCTTTCTAACGAAAACACCGCTTCACATTTGGATTCCACTATGTCTTGGATCATACCCACGATCATGTACCAAACCTACTGATCCATCATTCTATCCCCACAAAAAATCTTATGATTCCTTTCCAACCAAATTTTCCAAAGGATGAATGTAGGACCAATGCTCCACACAATCTGGAAAAAGAGGCCTAGGAGGGGGTCTTCCTAGACTGCTCCAAAAATCAACAAGGGAAGACACATGAACACAAGGATGTTTCCACACACCCCACCACCAATTCTAGAGCCACATAGAATAAGAACAACAAAAAAAAAAATGGGAAGAATCCTCCTCACCGTATTCACACAAAACACATATAGAGGGACCTTGGAATCCCCGCTTACAAAGATTATCCCAAGTAAAACAGCTATTCCAAGCCAAATTACACACAAATTAATTACACTTTGGCCATGAAAACTTGTTCCACACATGTTTCCACCAAGGTACCTCCACCCCCCAAAATTCATGAGACAACAACTCCTAATAATCACTAGCCAAATTGAAAGCTCCCTTAGGATTTAGGCTCAAAGCCAAAAGATCCCTATCCCTTAGGGAATTGCATTGCCTAATAGCCAAAATATTATGAAGCACAACACAATCCTCCTCCAACCCAAGAATAGGCCAATTACAAGGATCCTTCCACCTAACCACCTCCACTTATCCACAAAGATAAAAACTCTTAAAATCACTCACCCTTGACCAACCAGACTCCAAAAAGCGATGAGACATATTCACCAAATTAGGGTACTAGCATAGAATGGGGGTAAAACCATCCCAATATTTAGACCAAAAGAGATCCTTAACCCCCCTATTACATATAAAAAACAAGCTTCCTTTGATCAGTGCAACCCCTTTCTTAAGCATTCCCCAAATCACAGAACCTTTCCCCACCAGAGGAAACCTAGGGAGCTCCTCCTTTTGAACCCCTAAAAGATACTTGTGAGATAAAATCATAGCCCAACTATGAAGTTGATCGACACACCGCCTCCACAACATCCCACTTAAATAGGCTCCACTTGGATGAAGACAAGCTACCAGCCCATAAGAATTTTCTATCCAAAGAGTTCCAATCCTTCACAAGCTCAACTAGAGCCACCTGTAACATGCACCTATAAATAGGAAGAGCTTGCACCACAAACTTTAGCAGCTAAACATGACCAACAAAAGACAACCTCGATGAGTCTAATGATTAACCTTCACACGAAACTTGTCCAAAATATTCTGCCATGATTTTCTGGGAAGTCTACCAACAAAGATAGGAATACCAAGACAAGTTAAAGGGAGAGTTCAAATATGGAACCTCAAGATACAAGCAATCCTTTTTTGAATAAGCCTCAAAGTATTAAAGAAGAAAATGGAGGATTTATCTTTATTAATCCTTTGACCAAAATCCAAAAGGTAGATATGAAAAGCCTTGCACAAATTTGAAGCCTCTCTAATCTTATCCAAATGCATTAGGGTCATATCATCCACAAATTGTAGGTGAGATTGAGGAGGTAAACCATTTCCCCACCTTCATCCCTGAATAAAACCCAACTCCACATTAAATTTCACCAGTCTACCTAGGCCTTCTGTAAGAAGAATAAATAAATAAGGAGAAAGAGGGACCCCTTGACGAAGGCCCCTAGAGGCACTAAGTAGAGAAGAAGGCTACCCATCAATCAAAACTGAGAAAGAAGTGGAGGTAACACAACACATAACCCACAAGATCCATTCCTCAGCAAAACCAAAACCACTAATATTTTTTCACAAAAAGGACCACCTCACTCTATCATAAGCCTTTTCCATATAATCTAGCTTGATGAACATAGCCTTTTCTTTCGAGGATTCCATAGAGTGAATGGTCTCTGAGGAAATGACCACCCCATCCAGGATTTATCTATCCTCCACAAAACCACTTTGTTCTTTAGTGATAATCCCACTAAGCTATTGCTTCAACCTTTCAACAATTATTTGGAGATCATTTTGTACACCACATTACAAAGAGAAATGGGCTGAAATTGATTCAAATGATCCCCCCCCTCACATTTAGGAATGAGAGAAAGGAATGTAGAGTTTAAAGCCCACAACATCTGCTTGTTTCTTAGAGAATCTCAAACCATCTCCAATAGGTCCAACTTAATGATATCCCAAAATTCTTGAGAAAATTCAATCTGAAAACCATCTGGGCTTGGGGATTTCCCTTTCTTCATTTGAAAAAAAATAGCCTCTAATTCCTCTAATGAGATATTACTCAAAAGATGCTCATTCATCATCCTAGTGACCAAATAGGGAATACAAGAAAGAACTTTGTTTTCTGCCACCAAATCCTCCTAAGAGTGCTCTTGAAATAAAGAAGCAAAGAATTGTGAAGATTCTATAGACATATCCTACAAAGAAGATAAATTCTCACCCTTTTCATTCACCAAAGAAGCTGGAACTTGAAAGATAGGGATCGAGAAACTTGAGCCAAAGTAGCAGAGAACTTAATAGGCCAGTGATCTAACCCCCTCCAGTCAAAAATATCAGAGCAAGAAGATAACCCACCACCAGCCAAAAAGAAATACACCAAGAAACAGTCAAGTCTCTCAACAATATAGCTCTCCCCCAATATCCTATTGTTCCAATTAAACTACCCACTTTGAGGCTTAATGTCAACTAGATTCAATGCAAAAATGCTATCGTGATAAAGGAAAGCAAAGGGTTTCAATCTCACAATACCACCCTCCGTCTCATCTAATTCAATAGTAACATTGAAATCACCTACAACAATCCAAGGGGACAAAGGAGTCAAGCTTTGAACAAAAATAATGTGAGACCACAATAAATTCTTACAAAGAAAATTAGTAGGTGCATAGATGTTTGAGAGAAGAATAGTTTCCCCCTACTCCAGACTTGAAGCAACCACATAGATGGAAGACTTAGAGGACACCCACCAAAGAGGATGGATCTTAAATGAATTCCACAGGAAATCCACCCCCACTACATTCCTATGAGCCCCAATGCACTAGAAACTACCCCACCCCAATAGGTTAGGCACCAAACCAATCATACCTTTGATAATTAACTTAGTCTCCTCTAAAAAAATAGCATCAAGAGAATGAGTTTTGAGCAACTCACGAACAACTTTTTGTCAAGGGCCACTATTGAAGCCCCTTACATTCCAAGAGAGGACAATAATTTTGGAGGGTTAGAGAAGGGGATTATAGGGTCCTTATAGACCCAGACTCCACCAAAGACTCCCCCATAAACTTTATTTTCTCCAAATTCTTCTTTCTCCCAACTTTGAAAGACTTCTTCACAACCCCTTTCTTTAAATCCTTTTGAAGGATTCCCAATGAAGGAGAAGCTTTACTACCTTTTACTGAGCTCACCCCACTTTCTCCAATGGAGTGGAGATCTCTCCCTCCCCCATCTTTGTACCCACAATAGTCTAATGTCCCCCATGAACCACCATACTCAAATCCATTTCCAATTGCACATCCCCAGTCTCCTAAGAAATCTAGTTGTAATCTAGAATAATTCATTCTTGAACCCCTTCTGAATCACCTTAAACCAAAAACAACATTCCCGAATTCACCTCCTATTGACCAAGATTATCTAGCACCTCAAATTTGTTAAAGGAATCTCTTTTCTGGCATTCCTTCATAGTCCTCTTTTGACCTCAGTTCCTATTACGAACCTTAGAAGGCATAAAAATTTTCATACCCACATTTTCACTAGGCACAAGGCCCTTGCCCTTGTCAGCCTTAGGAGGATTGCAAGGAGGCTGAACTACCTAAGTCCTAGAAGGTTTAGAATTCAAGCAAGTTCTCTGTAAATTGCCATATTCACAATAAAGATGACAACAAAAGGGAAATGTCTCATAGTCAAGTTGTTGCACCCAAGAGCATGAACTCGCACGAATTTCCAAAGAATCTAGAAGTGAGTTATTCAAATCCATTTCAACACAAACACGAGAAAAAATCATTACCTTTCTACCCTATATTTATTGAGGACCCACCGATTTTCCCAGTAGTGAAGAAACTCAATGCAGAATGTCATTGCACCAAAATTCCACTGGAAATTTGGGGAGACGAACCCACACCAACACTCGCTTCAGAATCTCCTTTGAAGGATCAAAACCTGCATCCTAAGGTTTAATGAATAGATAAAATTGGTTGTGGAAATAAGGCCCACCTTCAAACACGCTATTGTGATCCGCCATGTTATTAAATGTCACCATGAAGTAGTTGTTTGCTAACAAATTATTTCCATCTCACCCTCTAGGGACCAAGTACACTGAGCCCACGATTCCAAAAAATGGAGTGAAACCCACATTCCCAGAAACTTGTAGAGCAAAGCATGTTTTGAGAAATACTTGATGTTCTTTGTAATCGATTCAGGTTGAATAACCAACACTGACCTATTTTTGGAGTTTTCAAGGCAACCATTTTTCTTCGGTATATGAGAACCACTAGCCAAAATGAATCCACCATTACTTAAATCGTTTGAAAACAAACTATTATTAAAAACCCTCAGGGAACAATTTGGAGAAGCCCCCAAAGTAGCATGAAAATCTAGTGGGGATTTGACCCCTGATGTCTCCACCAAATCCATAATCGAGAAATAAAAATACTCATTAACCCAAACATTGAAACCCCAAACAAAAACCAAAGCCCACACTACAACCACCATGAAAAGATGAGAACAAAAAAAATAATACCACTACTTTTACCCACAACAACCAAAAGAATGCACCGACCACACCCCTATCGGCAACCAACACTCCCAACCCCGCACCTCTTCACACATCCCATCCCCAAATCACACCTTCCTTATCAACAAACTTGACACCTAGTAGCTTTTGAGCACATGCAGAATGCGAAATAGCCTCATGCAAGCCTCGACCCGCTCTAGGCAGAACACACCAACATCAACGCCATCTTCAAGTTCCATCCTAATGTAATATTTAATTATAAATATATTTATTTATTAATTATAAAATAAACCAATATATTTTTTAATTCATTTCTTTTAACAAATAAACAATTACAATAACTACACTTACTCTATTCTAATATATTTTAGTTAATTATTTAATTAATATTATAACAATTAGTTATTATTAAAATTAGTAATAGTATATTGTTATCAATAATTATAGAAATATTATATTAATAGTTTTGATTATATGAGAAAAGTAGGTTTTGAAGGGACCCAAAACTCTTTACATCAAGTTACAACAAAATGTTTATGAACAAAGTAAAGAATAGTTAAAGCACAACAAACAACCATCAACCAAAACATAACTAACAAACAACAAGAAAATAGTGAAATAAAAGAGCTAAAACAAATAAAACACAACATAATTACTTCAGATTTTTCAAAGTATTGGTCACCTCAATCTCCTAATTGTAGTGCAAGATTACCATTTTCATTAGTGTTGATGGTGTTTTTTGCACAACAACAACTCAGACAAAATATGATATCCTATCTCTCTTGAAAGGTAAATCTCTATGGACAAAGAGATAACCCCAAGGTCTCTAATGTCAGGTCTTGACAATGCAACAAAATAGCTCAGTGATAATGTGAAAATGTTGGTAATCACAAAGGGACCTTACTACGAGCAAATACTGGACTTCAAATTTATCAGATCTAAACAATAAATTGATACTTTAAAACTTGATTTGAACCCTGATAATAAAGAAACAACAAAAGATAAAGGTTTCAGAGATAATTCTAAGACTACTTCTAACCCTAAGATTGAAAATGCCAAAAGATAAAATGCTCAAAATGGACCAATCTCTCATAAACTACTTTCTGCTTGACCCAGATGAATCTGCAATTTCACAGAAATAGTGCAATCTTCTAAGGTATTTAAAGATTTTCAAATCACAAACATTCATTCAGCCAATCCTATCGCAATTGAGATGAACAAACCATTATAACTGAACTAAGCACAATTTTAAGTCCAGGCTAACTTTGCAAAGTAGCTAACAATCAACTAACTGCAAAACTATGGACTAGAGATCACTGTAAACATTCAAAACATGAAACCCTAAGCATTACCAAATCATTTAACCATAAACCTATAAGCAATTTCAAAGATAGAACAACAAGAATCATGCCAGATGAAACTCCACGAGATAGATACCAAATCACAATATCTCTCTTATATTAAATCATCCAAAATAGCAACAACTCCAGTTTTCTATTACAACACTTGCTTGAAAATAAGCCCTAAGTCGCTCTAATATCACTTATCTATTTTCTCTATCCTCCTATATGCCTATGTATATTTTCAAATGAGGCAACATGCCTGTTTTATAGAGAATCCCTAAGATAGGTCGGCTCAAAAGATAATTTTACAATAAAAAAATAACCTACAAGAGGTCGGCCCAAGATATTCGAACATAGTATGAAATGTGCCATTGGCACCAATTTCATCCAAAATGGCCAAGATACCAAAAAATGTCAACCCAATATATGTGAATAATGTGAAGCATAAATCCCAAGGTAACCCTATATGGCTACTCCCCATCCTTGTCTTTAGCTCGATCTTCTTCACCATGTGCGGCTAACAGATCTCTATTCAGCTCAGCAACAAGAGGCACAGGAAAAATCCTAATCCTTCTCTCAAGAGACTTGATATCATCTCTTGCCTGCCTAACTACACCATCCCAGTTAGCCTTATTAGTCAAATATCTATCCATGACTGCAATATAAGTTGCAGCATCATCCAACTAATGTCCAATAACTGGTCCTTCATTGATTGGAGAATAAACATCTCTCCACCACTTCCTAAGCTGCTCTAGATTAAGATGCTTCAGAGCAGAATTCTTCCTTCCAGTCATGACCTCAAAGAATAAGATACATTTATAATAGATACTAGTCAGAACATCCTCAATCCACCATTCCTATTTATGGATCTTTTTCAAGGCCTTCTGCCTCATTTGCAGGATTTCAAACCATTCCCAAGGTTCAGAAACCCTTGGAAATGGAAGAATCCCACAATTCACCAATTTATCTCCAATGAATCCCATGATTGTTGTGGCCTTCTGCAGTAGGAGGTCAGTATCCACATTATCCTGAGCTAATACAACCTTCAACCAATCCACCGATCTCATTGCATCACCTCCAGTTGACAATATGCTCTTAATAGCATCATCTCCTTTGGTTTGGACACCCTGCAACCACACAACTGTAGCATGTGTGGTGCCCTTCATATTTTCAAGCTTAGAGATTGTCTCTTGAGGCAAGAAACCTACAATAGAGGAGGAAGAACTAATAGCTTGCAAAGGTTTCATCAACTCTTGCAAGTACTTCTTCAGTTTCTCATTCTCCCTCTCTAGCTCATGCCTCATCTGCACAACCTTCTTCAACCTACCCACAATCATAGCACTAGAGCCTTCATATTCTTCAATATCGTGCTCCATAGTAGCATGCCCCAAGTCAATAGTTTGTACATGATAATCCTGGGCAGTCACATTGTCTCTATCTTTATTTGGAACAAGGGTAGCAATATGGGCAACTCTGTTGCCCAACCCATCTCTTTCAATTCGAGACACAACCCTTGCTTTCTTCTTAGTTTTTTCCTTTTCTACATTAGCCATAAGGACATCCCAATTAGGAGGAGAATCCTCCACTATCACCATTTTTATCTTCAACTCCTTTTCTAACCATCCTGGAATAGTAGACCCAATAGGCAATATATTTTGCCTATCTTTCTCATGTTCCTGCTGATCATTAATTACATCCTTTTCAACACTCGACATATTAGGAATGTCTATGATTGGATTCTCTTTCTCTTGTACCTGCTCTTCCACCTCAGCCCATGCTAGTGAAGGGACCTTCACTGGTATCTCCTCCTCCTTTTGAGGAGACTTGTTCAATTGCTCCTTCACAGGTGAGTCTGCATATGCCACCAAGGGGGACTGTATTACCTTGTCAATTTTTGCCTCTGCATTATAGAGGTCTCCCTCCTGAAACTCTTCCTCGCCCAAATCTATAGGATCTTCATCCTTCTTTGGTTCCTCCTGTATGCTACCAACATCTTGAGGAATGGAGACACTCACTTGTTCAACAATAGGAATACTCACTGAAACATCCTCCTTTGCTACAATATCCCTTGGGGAAGGAGTCCTTGACCTCCTCATATACACTTGTTTTTTTTCCCCTGAGCTTTCCAACTCTACCACTGGTGGTTCAACCTCCTTATCAACCTTGGTAAATTCCTCCTACTTTTGTGATAGCTTTGTAGTCCTTCTCTTTATCAATGGAGGAGCAGTTTCTATCTCCTCTTCTTCTTCCTTATTCTTTTCAACTTCTTTCTTTGAGGCATGTCTCCTCTTCTTAGCAACAGGCTTCCTTTGTTTACTTACCTCTACAGCCCTCTCAGCTTGAACCTCCCTTACCTGGATTTTGAAAGGGGAATCCACCTTCTCCTTGCCCTTAGGATCTGGTTCAAGTGACTCCTCGGAAGCAGAGTGAGACTCTAAGTCTCCCATCAGATCATAGGTGCATGGGACACCTTCACCTTCCAACTCTAGCATCTTGTGCTTCAACCACATCTTGGTGTATTTGATCATCGGGGTCATGATTTGATCTAACTCAGTCTTTTCTTCCTCTAAACAGTCAACTTCTCCCACTGGCTTATCCTTAACTGCCTCATAGACATGACCTTGGATTACATTTCTATCCTCTTCCACTTAGTTAGGGATGGCCTTCACATTGTATAGCCTTACCAAATCCACTGGAAATCTAGAGAACTTCTTCTTCCTTACCTCAAACTCATCAACAAGGTTAACCTAGTAATCTTCAATGTGAGCCTTATGACTATATTCCCTACTGGCCTTCTTTTGTGCTTCGCCAGTGATATCAAACCTTGCTCTCTTGGAATGGAAAGAGATACCAAGAGTACTCATCTCCTCCTCAGCAGCATGAGTAGACTGAATAGAAGGACAAACCTCTCCCATTCCTATTTTTAAGAGAAACTCATTCCCAAAACCTGTTTTATGCATTTCTCCCTTTACAACATTGTCGAAGTCACAAATCTATCTAGTGAATTCCAACAATATGATATGATCAGTAGGGTATCTAGGGAGTCTGTAGGGAGCCCTTTGAAAACCATCAATTCTGATGTATGAGAAATTTGGGAACTAGATAAATCATGCCCCATATCTCCTTATCAATTCTTTAGCCTTATCGGAAATTCTCATATGCTCTGCACCTTGGAGCAATCTAGTGATGTAAATTGTGAATGCATCATTGGATCTCCTATAGCTCCCTCCAGTTAGGTGCAACTATGGATATACCTCATATATAGCATCCTTCCCAAAGGTACCCTTGGTGCTTAACCCCTTATATGGGTGAAGTCTTGCCAATGCATACACTAGGTAAGAGGTCATAGTAAAAGTCTTGGTTTGCAAGACATTGCGCAAATTCTCGTGAATCACTGCACTAATGATGCATGCCCAATGATAGTCAATTCCCTGCTCCATTCTAGCAATTACATTGCACATCCAAGTCTTGAACACACCTGCACTCTTCAATCCCACCAACCTGCTGAGAAGAGTGATGACACTGTAGTACTCTCTTGAACTTAAGCCTGAATAGTTGCTTAGGCAACTTGGAGAAATGGGATTTAGGCTTCTCTAGCCAAGAGTTAATCACCTGCTAAGACTTAAATATATTCTCTTCATAATATTTTCTGGCAACATCTATGTCAAAGGCCACCACATGAGACCTATTAGGCATGTCAAAGGTTGAAGCAATAGATATAGGACAAAAGCCAGCCAAGATCCTTCCCTGGGGACCAATTATCCTTTGTGTCCCTCTATCATAATTCTTGGCACACTCAAGCACCAGCTCATAACACTGTATCATAGAAGGAAAACCTACCACATGAGCCAATCTAGAATCCACAATTATTCTAGCCAATAGAGGAGGTCTCGGTGTAGACATCTCAGCCTTAAACTCCTCATAGTCCCACATACCTACATTGGTATCTGTGATTCCTGACCAAATTAAGGTCAGCTTGCTCTTAGGAATCTGACTCTTTATGTCTAATTTTACTTTCTCTACATCTGAGATGGTAGAAGTCTCTGCACCTGGATCTGCTACCTTCCCCTTGCCTTGACCAACAACATCCTATCCTGATCCTGCCTGCAAACACATAAAGATAACCACAATCAGATCCACAAGAAACAACAAGTGTAGGAAGTCATTACCTCAAAGTTCAGGATTTAACCCCCCTCGCAGATTCCACCCTAAAGAGGATTTTTGGGAAAATCCGGACGAGGTGGACTCCAGTGAACCAAGCATGCTAATTCCCATAATATCATTTTAATTCATCAATTGACAAAGGAATATCCCAAGAGATACTTAGCATAAGCTTATTTAATCTATCAGATATGCCACCAATAAACAAATCCATCATAACCATCAAATTCAATATTTTCCTAGAAAACTCGAAAGAATCTTCTAGGGACGGATTTTGGTGAAAAAAACAACAGTTACAACCAACCCAGGAAAATGGAGGAGACACGAAACATCTAGGAAAATTCGGAGTGAACGGATTTTGGTGAGAATCAGATATATCATCATTAAAGCATGAAATCGGCAAAATAAACCAATCGCGGACACCGGGAAAATCCAGAGGAAGTGGATTTTGGTGAGACAAATGACATCTGAGAAAAATAGTAAAAAAGGAAAGAACAGGATAGACCAAGGAAATCTGGAGGAAGCGGATTTCCGCCAGAATGTCAAAAACCCGAACCCGTCCACATCTTCCTTACTTTCACCAAAATGATTCAAACAACTCCAGATCTAAAGCCTGAACTTTGACAACAACTTAACCTAGACCTCCAATGGATCAAACATGAACTTAGAATGCTCCTCACAACAATTCGAGGAGGATTGGCCATGCCCTAGGTTAAGAACCCTAAAATATCCACCATGAAAACACATAAAACTAGGCATGACTTGCTCACACACCGGAATGGAGAGTTTAAGACCAATGCAAGCAAACTCCCAAACAAGAAGCAATACCAAACCAAGAATAAACATCAATGACCAACCTAGCAGACTGGTATAGCAACGAAAACCCCCAAAATTCCTAGTAACGATGGGCATACCCAAGGAAATCAAGAACCCACAAAGAACCAGGAAGCACATGAAGCAAATCAACTCAAAATGAATAGAGTAAAGGAGCATTTCTACATACCATGAGAGTGAAAGGACTGGAACTGATGATGCCACAAAATAACTATTGAACATGAGCAGGATACAATCCATGCACACGAAACTCAAATGCATAGTCAAAACGGCTTCGAAAATCAGAATCCAGCAAAACACCAAAAGCTCCAAGACTCAAGTTTGATAGCAAATGAACAAACTCAAATGATCAATTACTTCCCAAAATCCAATATATCAAAGCCCCAAAACATCTGCACAAACGCCATTAATGCGGTCAACAAGACAACCACGACCACAAAAACTCGAGGATTCGACACAGTGATGGACTTCAGGGAAATCCAGACCATACAAATTTTCTCAAAAACAGGGTCGAAAGGCAGTAACTTCCAGTCATCGAAAGAAAACTAGAGAATTCGGCCTAGGCGGATTTTCTCGAAAGTAGTGAAAACTTCATAATACATTCAGAACCAAAGATGTTCAATAATATTCAAAAGTATGCCACTTCAATTGGAAATATGGAGATCAAAGTACAAGCCCAAGCAAGCAAAAACCCCTGAAAAAGAAGGGCCAAAACACCAAAAGCAAAAGAAAGAGGGTCCCCACTTTCAGTGGGGCGTGTGTGCAAAAACTGCACAACAATTAGTTCTTGTTTTTCTTCTTCAAAAGACTTCCTCAAACTACCCTTCATCCTTGTGCATTGGCCTTAAACCTCCTCTTTGGCACTCTTCTTATCCTTCCCTTTGGTAGTTTGATCCTTCTCATACAACTTTGCAAAGTAAATTTGATCCTCTCAAAGTTGATTGGTTTTTTCTAGAAGTACCTTAAGAGAGTTCACACCATTTTTTACTGACATATGGATAACCTGCAAGATATTGATATCCTCATTAATTTCCTTAATCTCGCTCTCCATATCACAAAGGTGGATTTCACAATTATCTTTAAAATTAGAAAAAGAGCATTCAAGATCCACCAACCTCTCTATGATAAAATTTGAAGATGTCCCTTTTGGTTGATTAGCCAAATCATCCTTTAAGATTTTTATTTTAATGTTCACCTTATTATACTCCTTCATCACCCATTTGGAAATTTTGAAGTTACATGTGGCACTAGTTCTAGCCATGTCCAACAACTCCAACATAGAGGTGTTTGTCAAGATAGTAGAAGTCCTTAGAAAGAGGATGAACATTTGTTGTTTTTGGTTTTTCCAAGGCCAAATCCTTATCAACCACCTCCTATCACCCTTATCAGCCATGAAATCCTCAATAACTGTGTCTCCCTCTTCATTAGCAATGATGAAATCTTGAGGAGGTGTCTGTTGGGAAAGAGAATCTTCAACAACTAAGGCATTATCTGTCGTGTCCTTCACCTATTTTGGTTCCTCTTTCCCTTCCTTCTTGCACCCTTTTGACTCTAACCTATGTACCTTGGCTAGTCTTTTAGATACCATCCAACAAAGCCCCATATTTGCAGTGTCCTCCACTTGAACCAATTGCTCTTCCTCATCCTTCCTAGAATCTTTTGAAGCTAGACTATGCACCTCAGCCTTCTTTTTGGGTGCCTGCCATTAAAGCCCAACCTTTTTCTATGCAATATCATCCTTTCCAAATAATGACCCACCAAATTTTGATCCTTGAATGATTATTTTCTTGGTGGGACCCTTCTTCTTCAAAGTCCCCTTCTTCCATTTTTTAGTGGGAGATTCAAAATGAGATGAGGAGATCACAACACTATTATCTTCTTCCCCTTTCCACTCATCATCCCCAATGACATTAGAATCTGAGCTAGTAGAATAGGAAATTGGTTTCTCTTTTCCCTTAATAGACTTGGGCAGAGTGTTAGCTCTCATATGCTCCATGATGAGTAATATGAGCCCTTCATGGAGCACATGAGTCCTATGGTCCTTGAGGTGAGTATAGATTGAAACCTCTAGAGAGGAAAGGAGGAAAAACATAAATGAAACATGCAAATTATTTCTGAAGTGATTGAACAAAGTAAAATAGTGCCCTAAGATAGCAAAAAATCACCATCAAGGGTTACATACCTCATCACAACTTCTTCCACATCAACCCAAATATGCTTAAGCGAAATATGGTCATAGCCCTAAGAGGGAATCTTCACCAAGTCATCTTTCTCATTTCCCTGAAAGAAATTATCCATTGCATATTCATTACCTTTCCTCTCTTTATAAAATTTGTGCCCCTCTCTCAATAAACTAGTAATGAAAGCAATGATGTCTTTAGTAATTAATATATTTGTGTAAAAGACAAAAAATACCATGCATCAATCTCAAGAATCTATTCGATATTTACTATTCATGGAACAGGTGGTAAATATCTTTACAGTGAAGATTTATTATGAGTCTAAGATTTAATCTATCCAACTGTATGGTAATGATTTATTTATTTTTGCAAGATTTAAGGACGGGTTTTTTTGTACACAGATACCTAACATCCTATAGTTGCAACTGTAGGAAGCCTCTTAGCTTAATAAAATAGAAACATTGTCAATTTTCAACTTATAGAGAAGAAAACAAAGAAAGAGAACAACTATGAAAAGAGGGGAAGAGAGCTCCAAATCTATATTATTTAAGGTAAATTCACTATCTATTGTTCATTTTCACATTTTTTTACATTTTTTTGTTTATATCAAAATTTTAAATATTTAGAATATTTTTTGTTTTACATTTGCACTTGTAGCTCTTGTTTTAATTTTCAACTAAAAAACAATGAATAGTAGTCAGGATAGTGAGGATGAAGAAATTCAAATTCAACAAAGTGCCCATAGTGGTAGAATAAATATTGGTGTTTCTTCTAGGAGTAGGAGTGTTTCAAGGAAGGATAGTTCAAATAGCCCATTTGAATGCCCTTTTCAACTCTTCAAATTTTATGAAAAGGGCCTATTTGATCTAAAAAACCCTCTTTTACAATTTTGAATAGCCATAGACAAGAGGAATAGGCTTACCTTTTGATGATCAAAGAATTTGGAAGCCATGCATAATGCTTTACAAATTCAAGATCATCAAACTCTAGTTGCACATTATGATGTTGATCCTAAAGATACCACACAAGTTGATGGGGAAGCATAGGAGGGATTGGTAGGGGTTCCATTAGATGATGCAACTACTCATAGTGGTAGTGTCTCAAACTTAGATTATGATTTGCATGCAATGTTACTGGATACTAATTAGGGGTAGCTACATTTTTTTCAATGTTTTTGTCATTTTGTAGTTAAAACTTGCAACCTTTGGGAATTTTGTTGTAATTTATATATATATATATATATATATTTGAAAAATTGACAATGAAAGCAATTAAATTTTGATAATTTTTTTCTAGAATCTAATGTAATTTTAATTCAACTCTAATGTTATGTATTAATGTTACATAATGGATATGGTGAATGTCTTATCCATGTTATCAAATGGGTATTTGAAATTTTTTATATTTTTAAAAAAGTTCATAGTTTTTAAGTCGCCCCCTAAAAAATCACCTCTCAAAAAATCCATCCTGAAAACATGTTCCCCCATCTCTTACTATTCTCGTCTTAGAAACTTGGTGGAATATAGTAAAAAATCCTAAGAGGAAGGATGGTATACCTCAAGAAAAATTTCCTACAATCTATGACTAGAAGACTTCAAGGGTAGATAGAGAATCGTAATGTGTTCCTACATTGTACTATGGTCAAGGAGAAGTACAAAGCCTTTAATACTAAACAAAAGCATAATCAACATACCCCTTATGAAAGTAAGAGTAGAGCTCCCTAGTAACAATAAATTCATACAAACATGGTCTCAATGACCTATCTCTAGTTGCATGAAATGAGGTAGTAAAGGGTTCATATCATGTCCAACATATGGAGTGGGTGGAAAAATAGGTAATCAACCTTATAGCTTGAGAGATATTTCATAAGGTTTTACATTTGAAATTTAAAATATTCCTAAGAAAAAGGTTCCAATAATCTCTAATTTGGATTGCAAAAGGAGGATACTAAACATTTTTAACTTCCCTACAAATAGTGATATAGCCCATGGATCTCATGGTAGGTTTGTACACCACATCAAACAACATAAAATAAATAGAAAAATAGTACCCCAAATGAAATTCTTGTGAAATAGGACCTCATATGCCATATTAGTTTTTTTCTTGGTAGTGGCCTAAAAACATCCTTTAATTTTGCATTGATTCAAGAGGTTAAAAGTAAACAACCAACATGGTATTTGTCATTTTGGGTTTTACACATGCTCAAATAACATACAAAATTTTAGATTTTTAAGCTCTTCCAATATAGTCTAGGGAAATTCCACCTATATTTTATTTTTATTTGTAAGTGTGCATACAAATATGGAATCCCTAAAACTTGAGTAAAACACATAGTTCCACAGAGTTTCCTAACAAGGGACATGAGGATGAATTTTGGGGCTGGGGGGACCAAGGACCTAATTTATGGAATAATAAGAGGATGATGGAAGGGGTTACTTTGAAATGCATATAATACTTGAAAAATAGTTATAAAAATATGTATAAGTATAAGAAGTACAAATGAAACTTTGGAAAATTAGTAAAACTTAGAAACTACTAAAATTTGAAGTTCACATTAACAATTTAAAATTGAACAATAAAAATGTTGAATTCAAAATTTATATTATGTTCAAATTTCATAATGATGATTACAATGAGTACAATGTTGATAAGAAATGTTGAAAATAAAAAAAATAGAGTGAAGTGAGGCCTCTAATCATCCCTAAACTCCTCATCACTAGAACTACTAGACTCAAAATCCACATGGCCAGGATCCTCCATACAAATACCAACCAACCTTGTTTGCGTGGCATCCTCATCAATTTTTGTTGACTCCTCTGGCTCTACATCCCACTATTATGTTGCACTCTTCTTGTACAAAAGTGTGTTGGGATTGATGAGACAAAATATACTATGTACAACCACAAGATTCTTTTCTCTTCTAGAGATAAGCCTTCTCCTCTTAAGGGAAGGGATGACACTATAATTAAACTAGTTCCTCTCAACAACAAAAGAACTAGAAACTTGATATAACAAAAAAATGACTAGAGATGTAGTCAAACAATTCAGTCCATGCATCTAGTACACCAAAAAATTGGGTCCTCATGTGCCACAATTAATCTATACATCTTTGTTGTCAGATGCACAATACAACTAAGAGGGGGGTGAATCACTCAAGTACATTAAAAAATTCAATCCCTCATAAAAATTCAAACCCTTATTAGCTCTTAAACCCTTACCATGCATTAGTAGAATGTAAACATATGGAACAATAATACAAACACATAAGAAAATAATATTTATGTAGAAAACCCGAGAAGGGAAAAACCATGATGAGGATTAGCTCACATATATATAAATTATAACACCAAATACAATTAGGCTCACTGCCCAAAAAAATAAAAAAGGCTCACTGTCGGGTGGCTCACTAGTAAGAAGAAAGAATATAAAAAAGAATTGTTACAAAGAGATTCACTATCCCAAGGTAATAGGAGAAATACACCACTGAAACTTTATGCCATTTGCAGCCTTTGGCTCACTACCTCAAGCAACTTCAAGCACACTAAAAAATGTTGACCCTTTTTCTCATTGCATCAAAGTCATAAGCATTAATCTCACACAAGATCACCACACTTAATCAGATTCACATCTTTCACACACCTTCTACAAATACACACACATCTCCAATAATTCACCTTGTATTTATACCATCCATGACTTAAAAAAACTCAATTAGGTTGGCCTTAATGAAACTTGTGCACCTAAAATGTGCAACACCAAAATAGGTCAACACTAAACATTTTTATGGTAGAAATAAGTGAAGTAAAACCACACCAAGGGTTAACTAAGACCCAAATATACATCACTATCTTACTTAATACATTAACAATCCACGAAGTACCTCCATAAATAGCACTAGCATGCTAGGTCAGACAAACCTGAACTAACACTGCAAGCTACCACATAAATACTTCTCTAGGTCACACAAACCATATAGAAACACTCCATAACATCCACAAAACACCTTAAAATATTCCAACATCATCAAAATGTTTTACAACTCTACCACAACTACCTAAAATTGAGAACACCATTATTCTGTGCAACTAGACACACTGCCACAAAACAGAACTTACTAACCAAGCTTGTAGGACAAATCAACACCTAAAACCTCAAGGGAATGAATTTTTAAAAAAATAAGCACATTCCAAAATCCACAAGACAAGAAACCTTACTATGGAGAAATGTGGAGCAATCTCATTTCTCCTAGACAACCTTCTATACAGATAAAAAACTGTCAAACACAAATTTCACTGTTGAATGATCCCAAACTTGAAACTCTAGATATAGAACCTTTGAACTCCTCTAATCATCATATTCAAACCACACAATCATATCTTCAAGTATGAAGAATTGTGAAGCACAACATTGAACACACCTCTATTACACTACACACTCTTTTATTCAATTCTAAAAAATAACTTGGAAACCTAGTGAACTTACTATAACTACATCAAAACCATAAAATACATCAATGACAACATTGAAGATAGCAACACAACACCTTATCAATCCATAACACATCCATATTAGCACAAGCACTTGATAGCACTAACCATCTCCATACTATTGAAATTAAATACTAACACCTGTAACTATTGATATCAATGAATACACCACCAACATACTTGCAACAATATCCACCTTTGTCATTAATGGAAACACCAACTCTCTAAAATACCATCAACATCAAAATCAACTAAAAAACACTCTATAACAAGAATCACTCCCCCTGACTGGAGCATCTCTTACTCTTCAGACTATCTCTTTTACTTCTACTTCATAGACTTCTTCTCCCCCTACCTGAGGAGTTCTTCATTCTCTCATTCTCTTGTGAATACTCTCTCCCCCTATGTTTTTCAAACCATATTCTTTAATGCAATGCTCCTTTGCACTATGTTTTTTGAACCACCAAATCTCTCCCCCTTTGGCATCAATGGAAAAGGGCCATAAACTTATCCAACTCTCTTCCTTGCATTGAACTCTTTTTCTCTCCCCCTTTAACAACACTCAAAGAGTATCACTTGTACCTTTCACACATCATCTACATAGAATTTTTATTTTTTTCCCTTTTGACATCTACGTAAACCACTTTATACACCACTTGCAACACCAACAAGCAACTACTCTCTCACCACTACTTTCAATTTTTTGCATTCTCCCCTTAGGGTCACAAATTAAATTTGATCCATCTAACTGCACCAACACAAATATCACTACCTACTCCCCTTGAGAGGTAGCATCCAACATCAATCCATGACCAAGAATGTATCTTGAATGCTCACCTTGATAGATGCACCAACTTATGCATCTAGTTGAAAGGAGGGGCAATAACCCCTAACTTCTTCCAGAGATACTCAAAAGTATCTTTAGGAAGATCCTTGGTGAAAACATATGTAACTTAATCTTTTCTAGGCACATACTCCAACTTCACATCATTCTCTACAACTTTCTCTATTAGAAAGTGATACCAGATAGAGATATATTTTGTTCTTGAATGCATTACCGAGTTCTTTGAGATATTGATAGCACTTGTATTATTACATAAGATAGAAATAGGCTCATTATATTATACTTTGATATCCTTCAATGATTGCTTCATCCACAACACTTGTATGTAGCATGATGTTGCTGAAATTCACTTTGCTTCTATAGTAGATAATGGCACCAAGTCTTGCTTCTTACTCAACCAAGAAACTAATGTACTTCTAAGAAAGCAAGCACGACCACTTATAATTCTTATGTCATCTACACAACCCGCCCAATCTGCATCTATATATGGACTCAAAGAGAAATCAATATCCCTATGATACCATAAACCAAAGTCTAGAGTGCCCTTCAAGTATCTAAATGTCCTCTTTACTATTACAACATGAGATTCTTTGGGATCTTCTTAAAATATTTCCACAAGATAAACTACATGCGTGATATCCAGTCTAGTAGCAATTATCTATAATATTCCTCCAATCATTGATCTATGCATTCTCTCATCAACCTTAGGAGTCGTCATTTTTGCTCAATTTACAACTAGTAACCATAGGAGTACACACCGGTTTAGAATCCTCCATTCCAAACTTCTTCAACATTTCATTGAAATATTTTGACTGTGAAATGAAAATAACTTTTTTTAATTGAATGATTTGTAATCCAAGGAATAAATTCATCTCCCCACACATTGACATCTCAAACACTTTTTTCATCTCCTCTAAAAACTTCTTGTACATACCTCCACTTCCTCCAAAGTTAATTTCATCCACATACACTACCACAATCAATATTTTTTCTCCCTCAACCTTGAAGTAAAGGTTTCTATCTACAATTCCTTTCCTGAATCCTTGCTACCACAAGTACTTATCTAACCTTGCATACCAATCTCTAAGAGCTTTTTTGATTCCATGTAATTCTTTATTCAATCTATAGACCATATCAACATCATCTAATAACTATAATCCCTTTGATTGTTCAATGTCTACCTCTCTTCCATCTAAACATTCAAGAATGCATACTTTACATCCATCTAATATACTTTGAATTTTTTATGTGTTTCAAAATCCAAAAAAATCTAATGGCTTCTATACTTGCCACTGGAGAAAATGTATCCTCAAAATCTATTCCTTATACTTGTGAGTAGCCCTTACACACAAGTCTAGCCTTGTTTCTAACAAATTTTCCATCCTCATTTAGTTTGTTCCTAAAAACCCACTTAGTTCCTATCACATTCTTGTTTATAGGTCTTGGGACCAATTCCCAAGTCTGATTCTTTTCAATCTCTTCCAATTCCTCTTTCATAGGCTTGATACAATTCTCATCTTTGCATGCCTCAGTTATAGTTTTAGGTTCCACCTCTTAAAGTAAACAAAATTTTACCTGTTCCATTGTCACAGCTACTTTTATCCTTGTCAACACACCTTTTCTCTTATCTCCAATGATCTAATGTTTGGAATGATTCTTCTGCACATACTTAGGAGTCTTAGGGATCTTTTATAAAGCTTCTACCTCTTCAATTATCATCCCATTTTCCTTCTCTTTATCCTTTTCTACTTTACTACAAGGGGATTCATCAGATTCATATCCTTCTATCAGTATTGAACTTTGAAATGGTTCTTCATCTACCTTAACACTTGCACTTTCAAAAATATTCTTCAACCCTTTTTTTAGTACTGGTAAGCTTTGCTTCTTGTAGAGTATTGAAGTAAGATTCCTTCATTAGGTCTTGCATCAAACTTTCCCAAGTTTTATTCATCTCTTTTGATATAACATTTACTTTCAAAATATTTGAAATACTTTACAATAGGAGGTTTACCATACCATAACTCATATCGAGTCTTTGAACTGTTCACTCTTGCTTGACCTTAATTAATAATGTAGACTACAGTATGAATTACTTCTCTCCAATATAAATCTGGTATATTTTCTTCTTTCATCATTGTTCTAGATGCTTCTTGAACTATTCTATTCTTTCTCTCGACATCTCAATTTTGCTAAGGAGTTCTAGGAGTTGAAAAATGCATATTTGTTTTATGATCTTCACAAAAAATATTAAACTCATTGGAGGTAAACTCACCACCTTTTCCAAATCTCGAAACATTTGATTTTTACATCCATTTCATTCTCAACCATAGAATTGAATTCTTTGAACTTATTTATAGATTATGACTTTTCTTTAAGAAATGTCACCCAAGTAATTATAGAATAATAATAAATTAATAGCATGAAATACCTATCACCACGTGAACTTCTTATTCTATTAGGTCCGCATAGGTCTATATACACTAGCTTCAAAAGACTTGTAGTACAATATTCATTTATTTTGAACCTCTTCTTTGTTTTCTTTCCAAAATGACACTCTTTGCATGTTGCATTGATAGGATTTGTAATCCTTGGAAGATATCTCATAGCATCAGCATAACTAATCTTCAGTAGGCTATTAAAATTTATGTGACCCATTCTTCTATGCCATAACCAACTTTCATTGATTTGAGACATAATGAATTTAGCACCACTACCTTTGAGTTGATAAACATTACCTTCTATTCTTGTCCCTACAACAACCAAAGTACCAGATCTTTCTTTTATGATTTCACAACCATCATCCTAAAAAACAAGATTATATCCTTTAATACATGTCTATCCTACAGTTAGAAGATTATCTCAAAGACCCTTGACATAAAGAACATCATCTATTTTATGCTTTCCATTAAAAATAATTGAACTTTTTCTACAAATCTTAGAAAATGTATCATCACCAAACTTAACAAGACCACCATCATACTTTTTAAGTTTAAAAAACTTACTCTTAATACTTGTTATATGATTTGAGCATCCACTATCAATTATCCAATAATTCCTCTCTTCTCTTGCATGAAAAAAATCACCATAGTTCCTTCAATGTTGTGAGCTATTATCAAAGCACTTTCCTTCACACATCTTTCAAGATTAGCAAAATTAGTCCCAACTTCTAGAGCCATGAACAAGAATTCATCACTGTCCTTATCAATATAGTTAGATTCTTCATCATCAAATACACCATTGTCTCTTTCAACATAATAAATCTTCTTGATAAATTTTCCTTTACGATCCTTAGGTTTGTCATTTGAAACTTTGATTGGATATTTAGAAGAATAATGAACTATCTTTCCAAAATTGAAAAAATGAAAGGGTAACTTACCTTTATATTTGCAAGTGTCCTTTTTCAATATCCTTACAAAATTTACTTCCACCTCATCAAGATCATCCAGATTTGATTCATCATCCTTCTCCGCCTTGAAAAATTTATTTATTTCTAGCATCTTGACCAAACTCTATCAATTCAGAAGAAATCAAACCATTGAACATATGATCCCTAGAATAATTATTCAAATTTTGAACTTCCTCAATAGCAAAAAAATTAGAACTATAAGTTTTAGGAATAGTTCTTAGTACATTTTTCACAATTTCTCTTTCCTCTAGGTTACCACCAATACCATTGATGGCATTAAAAAATTAATCCACTCTGAGCATATAGGTAGTAATATCTTCATCTTTAGACATCCTTAGGGTTTCAAATTTGGCTTTGTAATTCTACATCTTTGCTTTCTTGACCTTATCATCTCCTTTATAAATGCTCTCCAAGTTTGTCCAGACATCTTTTGTAGATTTTAGGCTTATAACCTTTCCAAGTTTAAAATTAGAGAGGCCACTCAGAATAGCATTCTTTACTTTACCATTGCTCTCATATTCCTTGATTTCATCAATTGTTAGATCAATACCGGGAAAAGTGTATCCTTTTTTAACTAACTACTAGACACCAAATCCAAGAGAGACTAGAAATGATTCCATACTAGCCTTCCAATAAGTATAATTTGTTACATCAAACATAAGAGCTTTGACACCCTTATTGTGTACCATCCAAATCTACCTCAAGTGGTTAAGCTTTCTCCAAGGAGCCACAACTCTTATACCAATTATTAGATGCACAAGACAACTAAGAGGGGGGTGAATCAATTGTAGATTTAAAACATTCAATCCCTCATCAACATTCAAACCCTTATTAGCGCTTAAACACTTATCATGAATTAGAAAAATGTAAACATATGAAATAGTAATGCAAACACATCCAAACACATAAGAACACCAAATTTATGTGGAAAAACCAAGAAAGGAAAAACCATGATGATGATTAGCTCACATATATATGAATTGCAACACTAAATACAATTAGGATCACTACTAAGGGCTCGTTGCTTAGAAAAAGAAGAAAGGTTCACTATCTAGTGGCTCACTGCCAAGAGGAAAGAACATAGAAGAGAACTGCAATGAAGAGATTCACTATCTCAAGGCAACAGGATAAATCCACCATTAAAACTTTATGCCATCCATAACCTTTGGCTCACTTCCTCAAGCAACTTCAAGAAAACTAAAAATGTAGACCCATCTTCTCACTGCATCAAAGTCATTGGCATTAAGCTCACACTCAAATCATCAAACTTAATAAAAATCACATCTTTCACACACCTTCTATATATTCACACACATCTCCAACAATTTACCTTGTCTTTATACCATCCATGACCTAAACAAACTCAATTAGGTCAGCCTTAAGAAAATGTATGCACCTAAAATGTGCAACACAAAAATAGGTCAGCACCAATTACCTCTACGATGGAAATAAGTGAAGGGTGACCATAGTGAGGGTTAAATTGGACCCAAATATACATCACCAGACTATTCAATACATTCACAATCCATGAAGTACCTCCACAAATAGCACTAACATGCCAGGTTAGCCAAACTTGAACTAACACTACAATTGACCACATAGATGCTTCTCTAGGTCACACGAACCACATTGAGACACTCCACAACATCTACACAACACCTCAAAATATTCCAACATCATCAAAATATTCTACAAATCTTCCACAAACACTTAAAACTGATAACACCATTATTTTGTGCAACCAAACACATTGTCATAGAATAAAACTTACTAACCAACCTTGTAAAACACCTCAAAACTTAAAAACTCAAGAGAAGGAAGTTACATAAAATATAAGCACATTCCAAAATTTGCAAGATAAGAAATATTATTTAGGAAAAATTCAGAGCAATCTCATTTCTCCGAGATAACCTTCTATATAGAAAGACAAAATCTCAAACACAACTTTCACTACCAAATGATCCAAAACTTCAAAATTTGGATATAGAACCTCTAAACACCTATAGTCATCATATCCAAACCACACGTCTATCTTCAAGTATGAAGAAATATGAAGCAAAACACTAATCACACCTTTGTTATACTACACACTGTTTTATTCAAATTTTCTCAAAAGCACTTAGAAACCAAGTGAACTCATTGCAATTATCACAACCATACAAGACATCAGTGACAAAACTAATGACAACACCACAACACATTCTTATCAAACCAAAACACATCCATATTAGCACAAGCACTTGACAACACCAACCATATCCATACTGTTGATGTCAATGACAACACCGACAACATACTTGCAACATTTTCCTCAGAATAACCCCTAAGAGTGAAATTTTTTGTCCACTCAGCATGAATGATGTCAAACTATGAAGGATCATGCATATTTTGGATGACCCTCATGAACCCTTCCTTCACCTCAACATCCTGTATGGGTGTAACTCTACTAGGCCTTTGCACATACTACTTGACGTTCAATATATAGGCACTCATGTGCAAGGAAGTTTTGATCTCCTCCCATCTTCGATGAATGATTGACTGAATATTCTCATTGTAGAAAGCTAATGTGGGGTCCTTCTCTTGCACGACAACCTTCATTTTTTCTAGAATAAAATTAATGCACTCATACAACTCTTGAAAATTAGGTGCATTGGCATCCCCATATCTAATGACTTGGAAAAATAAAGTAATAATGAAGATTATATATTTTGCATCATCCAAAAAGGATCACTGTTCACTACATCATTCACCCTCTTCCCCTAATTTGTATTGTACTTGGACCATTGATTCTATTCTGATGTCATCATAATTAGTTGTAATTCCTCTTGCAACTTAAGAATTCTCTCCAAGAGAATGAAATAGGATGCATATCTAGTTTAGACACCTAAATTTGACCACTTCCATATGGTCAAAATCCTATCATTTATTCATCTAATCTATCTATATTAATTGACACATTTAATTAATATTACCCCATTTTCTAAAGTCCCCAAAAGTATTTAATTAAATACTTTATCCTTTACCATTTCCTCTCTAAATTAAATAAATCAATCAATTTATTTAATTTAGTCAATTATTCTCTTCAATTTTAAATTCATTCTCTCTCTCATTGTCTCATCCTCCATAACCTTTCCACTAATCTGGGTTAATGTAATTAATCCTTCATTAGGATGTGCATATCCTTAATTAGGATTAATTTCACATCCTCCATATTTAGCCACTTGCCTCTATTCCTCATTAATTTTCTTAATCACCTATTTGCATAATCCTAATCCTAATCACCTACCTTTTCTAGCATGTCTTTAATTCAACCTTTCATGGTACTTACCTTTCTTGGGTTGACCTCTTCCCCATGTGAATTAAAAATCCACACTTATTCCCCCCATGCATCTGTCTTGCCCATGACCTCTCAAAGGTCACATCAAGTACATGGAGAAAGACCTCCTTTTGGAAGACCTTGTCTTATCCATGGGTTTCTTCCAAGATTGTGAATTTTAAATTCACTTGTATTCCTCCAATGCCTTCTCCAATCCCCATGGTGACAAGAGTGGACTTTGGAAAAGTCCTCACTTGTCAATTTTAGTCCCACTTGGGGACAAGGAATCCCATTTTAAGGAAATCCTCTTCAATCCCAAGGTACTTGCAAGTACCTTGGGACCACATAGCCTTTTCCACATCATTTGTACCCTTTCCGTCTGACGATGTCCTTTGGACACTTCATCCACCACATGGAAAGATGTGAGAGCTTGTGAGTCCTCAACTCGCCATAGCCTACCATCTTGGCCATGGTGGCTCAATATTGACTATTGAATCCTCTAGAGAATTCAATTTTTTCTATAAATAAACCCTATTTCATTCATTAAGGGACCTTATGCATTCTTACCACACTTATGCTCTCAAGCCATTTAAGCATTCTATCCATTTATTACAACACTTTTAATCTCTTGCATTTTGCATTCTAGCAACCATTATTACACTCACTCACCAGCATTAATCATTCATCTACCACCATCATTGCAAACTTGTCATCAAGGAACACACACCAAAAACACTATGAAGGGCCAACCAAGGATCAACACGAGTAAAAGATATAATCATTTGTGTTTTTATCTTTCTTTTCTTTGTGTTCAATGTAGCATAATCTTGAGGTGGTCTAGTGTTGTTTTATCTTGCATTTCTTAGTTAGTTTTGCATATTAGGAGGTAATTACTTTCACTGCACAAATTTATGGAACGCCCGGTGGGACCCACGTCATGGGTCCATTACTTTCATGTTAGTTTTTTTTTTTAAATCTTCTAGGGTCAGGAACACAGAGGTGACTCCACCCTCAAGGGGCAACCCTGACCACAAACACGTGACCCCACCCTAAAGGGGTGACCCTGCCCAGAAGAAATTTTTTACTTTCTGCATTTTTTGTTCTTTTCTAGTTTTTGAATTTTTTGAAGGTTTAGCTTCATGAACAAGTGACCCTACCAATGAACAAGCAAGCCAACCTAGAAAGGGGTGACCTCGCCCATGAACAGATGACCCTGCATAGTATCCAAATTTTTACTTACTACATTTTATGTTCATTTATGGTTTCTAAATTTTCTGAAGGTTCGACTTTAGGAACAGGTGACCCCGCCCAGAAAGGGGCGACCCTACCCATGAACAGGCGACCCCGCCCAAAAGCCATATTTTTAATTTTTGTATTTTCTAATTTTTTTCACTAACTCTGACTTTCCTATAGGTTCTTGATGAACAGGTGACCCTACCCAAAACATAGAGGCGGCCATGCCCAAAAAAACTTGCTTGTCAAAGATGTAAAATGAAACTACTAACATGTGTGTTGCAGGGGGAGCAATAATTTTTAGTTAATCTTTTACTTTCATTTCTAAACTAGGAATATAGGATTAATTAAAGGGTTAATAAATTTGAGTGTCATGTTTGAAAGTGGTCTATTGACATATCCAATCCCCTTGTGCCATTTGGTGATCCTGGGTGAAGAGAAATCAGAGTCCACTTAGTCCTTTTTACCTATTTTTCACTTTATTAGTGGGACTTGCTTTGGGATTTCATCACCCCAAGGGACGATTTCAACCATGTGTATCAATGGAGTATATAAAGAGGGGAGGTGAAATCTATACCTCAATCTAGTCACATCATGTTTGGTGAAACATCAAAGCTAGGGTGATACCTAAACGAGAGGTGAAGAGTTGCTTCGAGCTCCTAGTCCCTTGATGGCTGCTCCCAACTCACACTTGTGATAGACTGGTGTCCATGATTTGGGCCCCACATACCGTGCATATATCAAGGACTCCCTTAGAAACCTTATTAAGCCTAGATAGAGGACCGTGTTGACCATACCTTTAACACTAAAACTAGGTTTAAGTTGTTTGAAGTGTTTTCTCTTGAAAAACTAGTGCTCATTAGTCAGTTTTGGCCTTTTACTTATTGTTTTATCCTTTTCCTTCATTGTTTTTGATAAATTTTGGTTTAGAGAAATACATAAAAGTGACCCCACCTTGAAATGGGTGACCTTTCCCTCAAATGGGTGACCCTACCCTCAAAGGGGCGACCTCGCCCTTCCTATTTCAGTCATTTTTCACCCAGACCAAGTCAATAATCACCAAATTCCTTGAAACAGGTGGCCTTGCCCTCAAAGGGGTGACCTTTCCCTACAAATAGGTGACCTTTCCCTCAAAGGGGCAACCTTGCCCCTTGTTTCAACTATTGTTTACCCTGACCAAGTCAAACTTTTGGTAGTTTTTACTATTTGAGCAACCTTGCCCCTTGTTTGGGTGACCGTGCCCTAGTTTGAGTGACCTTGCCCTAGTTTGGGTGACCCTACCCTAAAAGGGGTGACTTTCCCTCTAAATAGCCTTTTTCAACCTCTGTTCGCTAGTCATTACCTTGATTCAGAAACCCATTTTCTAGTTCTGTATGTTGTTCCCTCATTCGGAGTATCCTCTTACCCATTCTGACCATTCTTCTATCCATTCCAGATATCCATTTTCCCATTTTGAATATTGTCCCCCTTTTCAACCAACTGTTCACCCATTTCGAGAACCTATTTTCTCATTTCAACTATCGTTCCCCAGCCTCATACATCCATTCACTAGTTTCGAGTGATCATTTTCCTGTTCCACAAACCTGTTTTACCATTTTGGAGCTTTGTTTATTGGTACCATTTAACCATTTTTTTCTCTAAGTCAAAACCAGGATCTGTTTGTGTGAACCTACCCCTGTTTGGGCAACCTTTCCTTAGTTTGGGAAACCCTACCCAAGTTTGGGTGGCCCTACCCTAAAACTGCATCTATTTCACAAATCTGATCCAAAAAGCCAGTTTCCCACGGTTTTTGAAAAGCTTGTTATCTGCCTAGCTATTTGCACATCTCATCTGTGCATAGTCCTCACCTGCATCATGATCCATTTGCATCCAATTCATCATCAAAATAATCATATAGGTTCATTCATAATCATCCTTAGGTTATACATCCATTATCGTTTTCTCAATCCAAATCCTCTAAACTTCATTTGAAGTTGTTATCCGAATTCACCTAGGTGCTTGAACCTGATCATCATCCTTTAAATTTTTCTTAGGATTGCCATCCATCCTAATTCAATCATCATCCTCGGACCTATCAATCCCCTTCCATCTCAAGGAAAATTCAATGTCATGATCATCGCTCTATCCTTTAATCTGATCAATCAACACCTTACATCACCTAGGGTGATCTCTGAACCCAGTTTAGAAACCCTTACAATCATCCCATAAATTGATCTTTAATTTGATTCCAATCCTATCAATCATTTTACCAATCAAATCCAATCTTTATCCAATTATCCAATTAATTGATACATTATCAATTGATCCATCATATATCTTATCAATCAATCTGTCATTCAATCCAATCACTCAATCCAAATCATCATTTAGATAGTCATTAGAAGTTTAGTTACATCTTAGATCATCTATTTCATGCCCGTTCAGACCCGTTCACAAGCAAAAAAACAAATGATAGACCAACAAGCCCAAGGTTCCCAACTGAACGTCCCACAAGATCCCCATAACGATGCCTCATCAAAATCCAACACCAACATCCAAAACACCACACCACCCGGTGACAAAAACATGGTTACCCAACCTAAAGTCACTATTGATGAATACCTTAATGATCTTGTCAATTTCCAGATGACAGATCGTCTCCTAAATGAATGTGGGGATAATATTCTTGCCACCCTACTCATGAGAGGAGTCAAACCACCATCCAATTTTGATGCATCACAATATGCTGGTACCCATACTCTTCCCACACCTATCGATCCGCAAACTTTACAAAATGTCCCCGAGAATTTATATGTCCCCAAAGGTGCACCCACGGAGAATTAGTATCATCCTGAGTTTGGAAATATTGTGATACACCAAGTTGCTAGTTATCCTCATCTCCCAACCACAACCTCTACAGCACCACCTGAGCACCATGATCCCTACGCCTACTGCATGCCACCCTATATCCCATATGATCCACCACTTCCAACTCAACATCCTAGTTAGCCACCTATCAATACTAGTGGCATACCTACCCTTGGATTAATGTCACCTCCAGGATATGCCTCCGCTAACAACTTTCCATCGCCTACATTCCAGCAACTCTTACTAATCCCCACCAATCCACTTCATTACAAACAACACCTCAACACACTACTATTGTTGTTGCTTCTTCCCTCCCACCTCATCAACAACCTCTATAGCACAACATTCCCATCCCACAACAAAATGTCTCGAATCCTACACAACCACCACATCAGGTAATGCAAACAACATCCCAACAGCCACAACCACCACATGGAACTTCAGTAGCAGTCCCAAAACAACAACATATCCTATCTCACCCATCTTACCAAAAATAGCCACAACAACGACCTCCACCATAGCATATACATATTCCTACACAAATGCAAAATAATCCTCTTACAAAATATCTTTACCATCCATCCAACAGATAGATTACTCCATCCCATCTCAATTTGAATCCTCAAAACCAAACGCGGACCCAACCACCACCTTACACCAATCCTCCATAGTCACATAACTATCCCTATAAGAAGCTGTTAAATCCACCCTCATACATCATGTAGCATCCCACCATTGCAAAACAATACCAATCTTACCCAACCTATCTCCAGCAACAAAAATCCTACCAACAGGGTGCACCTTCCATCTCGTACTACCAACAACCATCATCATATCAATAAGGGGGTCCTACCTCTTTGTATTATCAAAAAGCCTACACAACAGTAGGGTGCTTTGCCCACTTCTTATTACCAGTAGAAACTACCCTACCAACAAGTGGCTTCCACTCATCACAATCCATCATCCTCCTAGCCGCCATACACTAATCCACAATCTGCTTATACCAATCCAAACCAGAAAACACCCTCCTATGCATCTCAACCCATCTATGATCCAACCAATGCAGTTCCATCCTCATCATACCAACAATACTATCCATACAATCAACCTACTCCAACTCCGGCAACACCCGTCAATAAGGAATTGGAATAAGTCAAGGCTGCATTGAAGGATTTACAAGTTGGGATGGGCAAACAGTCATTCAAGTTTGAGGACATTTGTCCCTATCCGTTGGATCCCTCCATTTCCTTGGTTTCGTTCCCTAAACACTTTGAAATACCAAAATTCGATAAGTACAAGGGAACCAAAGATCCCAAAACTCACCTCCATGATTTTTGTGCCCATTGCCAAGAAGTCATGCACAATGACAACTACATCATCTGAATGTTCCCTAAGATCCTACAAGGAGTCACGCTTAGCTAGTTCATGGGCCTCGAAAAAGGATCCATCAAATCCTTTGCACAACTATCAAAATAATTTTTCTCCCACTTCTCCTTTAATCTGGAGAAGGATATTGACACGCTTGATCGCCTGAAAGAAAAAAATCATGATGGAGAAACCTTTTCCAGCTATCTACAAAGATGGCAAGCCTTAGCTAGCCGGATGAAATCCCCATTGTAGGAAAAAGACATGGTTACATTATTTATCAAAAATTCCAATTTGGACATGGTTCACAAATTTTGACTCCACTACATCACCACCTTTGTGGCACTAGTGGAAAAGGGCCCTATCCTAGAAGGATCCCTCGTTGCTAAAGGGTAGGTTAAAATTTTCAATTATGATAAAGAGAGATCCCTTGGGGATAAACCGCATTACTGGAATAAGAATAAGAATGTTGTTAATGATGGTGTCACTGACACCAAACATGTCTAGTGGTTACCACCTCAAAAAAATATCCTTCTCAATACTAGCAGTCAATCCCAAATGTCATATCCATGCCCCAAGGAGCACCCCAACAATAGTCAAATCAAAACAACCAAGGGGGAAATAAACATCAGTTTACCCACTTGGGAGAACTCCTTAGCATTGTGTTTAACAAGCTCATCAAAGCTAACTACCCCATCACTTATCTTATAACCATGCCCCTTGATGAGTCCAAACCCAAGGCAACTTGGTTCAAAGAGAACGAGTATTGTGAATTTCACAAGATTAAGGGACACGCATTGGATAAGTGCCAAAATGTGAAAACATATGTCCAAAATCTCATAGATCGGGGTGAAATTCATGTGGATTATAACATAGAATCTTTGTCTAATGCTCAGCTTCAAATATATCAAAATGCTTTTCCCAAGCATAATCAAGGTCCTAGCACATCCAAATCAAATCCTGTACCTAGCAACAACAACAACAACCAAAATAACAACACAAATAATATCAGTTATTGTAATGTGCTATACAATTACCAAGGTGTGGTAACATACATAGAAGAAGTGGAGTCACATGTATCTATAATACACATCAAAGGAAAAGATCTACAATGTGATGTTACTTCCTATCACTCCCACATCATGGTCCCAACAACCCCCGCTTCTACCCAACGACCATCTGTCAGTTTGTAGTACAACATCCTTGATCACCTAGGAAAGACCTCAGCTCAAATTTCTATCTTAGATCCTCTTAAGTCTTCCCCCATGCATCGATACATCCTAAATAAGGCATTACAGAGCACCCAAGTCCCTAACAACATAGATCCTACACAATTCCAACAATTGGTAGGAACTTTGTCCATAACATACCAATTAGGTTTCAGTCAGAAGGATATGCCATGCCTTGAATCAAGTCATAACTACCCCCTTCACCTTGAGGTTGGGGTTAATTGTCATAAAGTGAAAAGGGTACTGGTAGATAATGGTTTTGCCCTAAATTTGTGCACATTAAAGTTTATACAACAGGTGGGATACACCCAGGCTGACCTAAATAATCAGGTTATCACCATCAAAGAATATGATAACATAGAACGAGATTATGAGGAAACTATTTATCTTCCTATTCAGGTAGGCCCCATTGTGCAATATACTATGTGTCATGTTATGTGTCATTTTTTGGACCTAGAACTTCCATATAACATCCTTCTTGGCCGCCTGTGGATCCACTCTATGCAAGCCATCCCATCAACCTATCACCAATGTCTGAAATTCCTATTTCAAGGAATGGAAGTAACTATATAGGTTGACCCTCAACCATTTGAATATTTTCATGCCCTCGAAGCTTCCTTTCCAAATTCTCATGACTTCCTTGGGGTAGAAATGGGGGCATCCCAGACATCATATTATCATCCATCCACCAACACATTACACACCACTTCATCCACACCTGGCTCCACCATGACTAAGGTTTAGATCATTAACAAGGGATGTGGAGAGTATGAAATGCATACTAAATTAAACCTAGAAACCATGCCACCCTCACCATGTACATATGGCCAACCTTCTCCATCTGTCCCCAAAGAAGAAGAGAAGACACTCATACTCACTTCCAAGAACATGGGCTCGACAACATTCAGAGATGTAGGTTCCCTTCAGGATCAAATGGAAGAAGATATCAGTCAGTGGGTTTATAGAGAAGAACTTGATCCATCATGTCCCTTCATAGAATACTTCCAGGAGGTCTATTCGCGTGCATCTAAGTTCGTTGAAAAGTGAAATTATCAAGGCAGAGGTCTTAGTATAGAAGAGAAAGGGAAATGACAACCTGTAGAAGCATCCATGCATCTAAAGAAGATAGGCTTGGGCTATGACCAGAAGAAAAAGGGCCCTCTGACATCATCTAGTGCCTCCAACAATTTTAGTGTGGATGACGGTTCCCTCAAATACATACCAGAGGAGGAATCCATCATTCATGCATACGATGACCTAGATCACATTGACCTCCCTGCCATGTTTGAATGCATATCCATCTGCACCATCACCTTATCCATCAATCACCCTGAGCTTATAGAGTATGATCTACAAGGTACCACACCTCCTAACACCTTTCCCTTAGTGGACCAATATGTGCATCTCATGGGATTGGGGGAAGATGAACGCCCCAGTAGCAAAAATAAAAAGAAAAAAAATCAAAATGGGTCACCTAGTGAAAACCTTCCTGAGGAACTTTGTGACTGTGAAAAAGTAAAAACAAAGGGCGTATCTACTAGTGAAAACCTCAAAGAGGAACTAGAAGATGGGGACATTCATCTTCCCCTTGTAGGAACTCAAATATTTAGTCGATCATCCATCTTGATCAAAGAAACACAAGCAATAAACTTGGGAACTAAGGATAACCCCAAGATCACCTATGTGGCTAAGACACTATCAGAAGAAGAAAAATCTACCATCACCAAGCTCCTAAAAGAAGGAATCATCAACTTTTCCTAGACATACTTAGACATGCTCGACCTTGATCTAGCTTTGGTGGTACATCACCTAGATGTTCGTCCCGATGCAAAACCTTTTAAACATAAACTCCATAAAATGCACCCTCAAGTGGCCCTATTGGTTAAGAAAGAATTGGAAAAGTTGTTGGAGGAAAGATTCATCTGACCAATTGACTACTTTGACTGGATCTCCAATATAGTCCTAGTTGCTAAGCCCAATAGAGACATCAGCATCTGTACAAATTTTTGAGACCTTAATAAAGCTTGTCCTAAGGATGACTTCCCTTTATCAAATATTGGTACATTGGTCGATCTCACTGCAGGACATGAGATGATGTCCCTCATGGATTGTTTCTTTGGCTACAACCAGATTAAGATTTCCCCCGAGGATCAACATAAGATCATCTTTACAACGCCTTGGGGTACATTTTGTTATAATGTCATTCCTTTTGGCCTCAAGAATGCAGGGGAAACCTATCAGTGTGCTATGATGGTTATCTTCCATGACCTCATGCACATAATAATGGAAGACTATGTTGATGAACTGTTAGGAAAATCAAGAACTAGGGAAGAGCACCCTACAATCCTCAAAAAGATATTTGAACATCTGGAATAGTACAAGCTACACCTCAATTCGAAGAAATGTGTTTTTGGGGTCACCTCCGAAAAAATCTTAGGATTCATTGTCTCCTATAGAGGAATTGAGGTTGATCCTACTAAGGTCAAGGAAATCATGTAAATGCCTCCACCCTGCACTCTGAAATAGCTAATAAGTTTGCAAGGTAAGATCCAATCTATCAGAAGGTTCATTGCTCAACTAGCCAACAAATGTCAGTCGGTCATGCACCTCCTGAAGAAAGACACTGCATTTAAGTCGAACCCACAATTTCAACTCGAGTTTGATCAAATCAAAGAATATTTTTCTCACTCGCGTATCCTCATGCCACCTATTCCGAGAAAACTGCACCTCCTTTATATTTCAACTACTTTCATGGCATTGGGGACATTGTTAGCACAACATGATGAGTTATCCAAAGAAAGAGCAATTTACTATATCAGATCGAATTTGGTCAGTTATGAGCTCAATCATTCCCCAATGGAGAAGGCTTGCCTCTTCGTAGTCTTCATCTTACAGAAAATCATCCGGTGTAGCTAATCTATAAGGTTGATCTGCTCAAGTATATGTTATCAAGAAAAACACTTATTGGCCACATGGCTAAATGGGTCATGTTAAGTGAATTTGACATAGAGTATGTTGATCTTAAAGAAATAAAAGGACAAGTAATTGTAGATCAACTAGCAGATGCTCCAATCTTGGATTCTTATCCTTTAGAAATAGAGTTTCCGAATGAAGAGGTCTTTTCAGTTTCAGAAGCCACCACATGGACACAATACTTTGATGGGTCACACACTAACAATGGATCAAGAGAAAGAGTCTTGCTCATTACCCCCCAAGGTGACTACATACCAAATTAATTCAGATTGGCCTTTCCTTGCACCAACAACATTACTGGGTATGGAGCTCCTCTCACAGGCCTTAATATTGCAATCCAATGGTGTATCTCTCACTTGCATGTCTTTGGTGACTCCCAGCTAGTTATCACGTAGGTTAATGATGAGTTCCTCACCAAAGATGACAAGTTGTTACCTTACAAGTGAATGGTAGATGACTTCAAGAAGTATTTCTCCTCCATCCAATTTGATCAAATACCCAGAGTATAGAATAAAGCAGCTAACACCATGGCCACCACTACTAGTGCTCTCCTGGACATGCCCAAAGATCATATTGAATGTGAGTTCCTTGTAGAACAACTGTTAATCCCTACATATGACATCTCTAAGAGTGAAATGGTATGTGACATTATAGGTCTTGAATCCCTCTAGTACCAAGACATCTACGCTTATCTTTATGACAACACCTTACCATCTAACCTCATATGTAACCAGCAAAAATAATTTTTCCAATGCACAACCTGTTACACCATCATAGGTGATACACTTTATCGACATGGGTATGATGGAACCCTCCTCCAATGTTTAAATGAGACTGAATCCCACACTGCATTACTAGAAGTGCATAGTGGTATCTATGGGGCCCATCCTAATGGTATGGCCCAAGCCAAGAGAATTCTAAGAGAAATATATTACTAGCCTACTATGGAACATGATTACTGTGAGTTCATCAAGAGGTGTATTGCCTATCATAAACATGCAGATCTGATTCATGCTCCTGTATAAGAGTTACAACCTATCACAACACCATGGCCATTTTCACAATGGGGTTTCGACTTGGTCAACAAGATCTACCCTCCATCCTCTGACAATCACACTTTCATCATCATGACCACTAAATAATTTACCAAGTGGGTAGAAGCCATACCACTCACCCAAATTACGGGTGTTCAGATATCCAAATTCATCCTCTACCATATCCTCTACAGGTATGGAATCCCCTCCACCATCATTACTAACAATGGAAAGCCATTCAAAAACAAGTGCATGAAATTCCCCTATGAGACTTATCATATCCAACATCATTGATCTACCCCCTATTACCCCTAGGGTAATGGTCAAGTAGAAGCCACAAAAAAAACCTTGATTAAAATCATTAAGAAGATGGTTAATAGTGTTAGTCATGATTGGCATCTCCACCTCCAATCTACCCTTTGGGCCTACCGCACTTCCATCTGCACCCCCACCGATGCCACTCCATACTCACTTGTCTATGGTGCCAAAGATATCTTTTTGATTGAAGTAAAAATCCCATCACTTCGCATATCCTTGAAGAACTTGATCACTAACGAAGACACTCGGGTTGCACAACTTGCTCAATTGGAACTCCTGGATGAAAAATGGGTCAAAACCTACAACCATATACAATCCTATCAACACGAGCTAAAGAGAAGCTATAATAAGAAGGTTCACCCTTGTCAATTCAATGTTGGCGATTTAGTCCTTAAAGAAAATGCACAAAATCAATAAGATCAGGATAAGAATGGAAAGTTTGAAGCTAATTGGTTAGGCCCATACATTGTCACCACCAAATATGGTTCAAGAGCATATAGGCTATCTACACCTGAAGGAGAGCCCCTAGAAGAACCCATCAATATCATGCATCTAAAGAAATTTTATACTTAGGTCAGCTAGGGTATCATTCCTGGTAAATTTTATATGTATGGTTGGTGAAAACCTAGCCACATGCACCATTCATATCTGGCTTAATCATTATCTACCTTTCATCCTAGTTACTTTATGATTTATCCATCCAGATCTCAATATCCTTACCATCCTATCGGTCCTATCCATTCATCTTCTTACATCATCTAGTCGCTTGGTATATTTTTGGTTGAGCATTAGACGAACATCATTTTCTATCTAACATCTTGAGCTTTTATCCTAATCTAAGGTTGTGTTTCCTTGACACTTTGGCCATCTCCATCTAGGATCATTCATCATGTTTTTCTCCACCTAGATCCCATCTTGTCTTTGGTGAAATACGTTGCCCTTGCCCTTGCACGTAGGCAAGGCTGATCAGTTGATCAACCCCCGAGGCTATTTTTGTTGTCTTTTCCCATTTTTTTTTGTCCTTGGAGAACTACATTGCCCCTACAGTTGCATGTAGGCAAGGTTGATCATTTGATCTATCCCCAGGATATTTTTTCCATGATCATTTGTCCCCATTTTCCGCTTTTCACTCTTATTCATCGTTGTAATTTTGTCCTTTTTGAACTACGCTACCCCTATGCTTGCATGTAGGAAGGCTAATCATTTAATCCACCCCCGGGGCTTTCCTTTTCTTTTCTTTTGTTGTCTGTTTATCTGATCATTTTCCTCCATCACCTGTCTTCATCATCCTCTTTTCACTTTTATCATGGTATTTTTTGGAACTATGATGGCTCTGCGCTTTCATGTAGGAAAGGTTGATCTTTGATCAATACTTGAGCCCCTATCTCTTTAGGGTGAGTCATTCTTGTGTCTTGTTGTCAAGGTATGTCCTTATCTCACTAGTACTTCACAAATGGAATGCATTTGTGTCACAAGATTTAATCAGTTTTTGAATATCCCACGTCATTATCAATCTTTTAGTTAGCATCCATCTTTGGTCTCAACAGGATGTTTCCTTCCTAATAGACCACATCAACCCCATCCATCATCTTGATCCTATGGAAAAAGGATGTTTTGAAATTGATTGCAATCTTTTGATTCTTTTGGTTTTTTTTTTTATCATTTGAGCTCCCTATCATCACTTGTCAGAGCTGCCATGATCTCTCATATTATGGTGTGTTTTGACTAGTTTACATAGGGGCATATCTTGATTTTTCTTTTCTTTTTTATTTTCCTGGTTGTCCTATGTAGTACCCACCAAGACCCTTGGGGTCTTGCATTATGCTGAGACATCCTTATGTGTTTGTGGTTATCCCAATACCTACCCGGCCGAAGTCATGATGACTTTGGGGTACTGGGAGAGCCTTCTTGTTTGTTGTGTTTGTTTATCCATTAGACACTAATCCACCTTGGTCCATATACCATGGTACCTAGTGTCTTATGCTATAGAAAAAATCAATGCTCTAAAGATGGCAACTTTCATTAGGATTGGATAACATTTTCTCCTCCATTGCATTCATGTATCCTTCATCCTTTATTTTCCCATAACTTAGGATTTTGATTGTGCAAATGGTGATTCCTTCCATCTTCATCTTTCTTCTTAGGAGTCCTATGTTTTTGATAGGTGTGATTACACACCCATCACTTTCTTTGCTTCCATCATTATGCAGACCCTTATTTACATTTAGGATCACATTGTATTTCCATTAATTAATAGAATTCTCATTGTAGGTTCATTAAATTGCATTACATGTGCATAATAACTTTAAGTTGTGTAGGTTAATTTTAACTAATTATTCTATGCATCTTAAAATTCATTTATTAACATATTCACTTTAGTTCAAATCATTAGGTTCATTTCCACATCCATCATGTTATGCCTTGCATAACCACCCCATCTTTTTCCTTGGTCAAAATGGGTTCCCCTTTTGTGTTTTCTATCCTTGGTTGTTTTTCAACAAAGTTTGGAGTTATTCTTTCTTCCAACTCTTTGTTTTTTCTTTTTTGTTGTTTTGTCAAAACTGGAACCAAAATGGAATCTAGGTTGAAAATTATTTTGACGATTCCATTCTGCCTCCATTTCTGCCTTTGCCTTTTGGTTTGTTCATTTGGACTTGAGATCGGTGATAGGTTTTCTTGTTTCGGTCTTGGTATTTTTCTTTTAGTTCTTTCTTTTATTTTCTTCTTTGTTGGAAGAACCGAAATCAGAACCAGAATAAAACTCAAAACTTGGACAAAGTTTCTGAATCAACTTTCATTATGTTCTTGGTCCTTCCTTTCTTTCTCTTGATGTCTGAATTTACTTCAGTCACAACAGTAATGTGCATGTTCCCTCCGTGGTCCCGACTCCTATCTGCCACATTTATGGCATTAATTACAGGTGCCTTACATGTATGAAGCTGGTTGTTTTAACTTTAATTAAGGTTGACTCGATGTTATCATCACTGTCTAAATAGTAAAATAAAACCAGAGCTACGATGGAGCATTTGGGAGCCTGATTCAATCAAAAGTGAGAAATTTTCGTGAAGATTCGTATCAAAGGGACTAGCCTATTGGATTACATTTGGAGGTAGGGTTTTTTTTCTTCATTTTGTTTGTTGTTTGTCTTGTTCTATTCGGTCTCTTGTTCTTCACATGGGTTCGTAGCTCTTGATTTTCATTTGAATCCCTATTGTTTGTTTTGTCTATCTTCTCTTTTATTTTCTTTTGTTGTTTTGGTTTTTGTTTTGTCATTTATTTTTGTGTTTTTCATTTTCTTGTTTGTTTGTTTTTCCACGTTCATTTTCACATTTTCTTCATGCCTGTACCGTGATTCCCTAGGTTTTTGAAGGTGTGGTTCACCTGCTACATTATGTTTATAGATTTCTTTGATCTATGGTTTTACTTGATAATTCTTCTATGTATCATTTTGATTTGTTTCTAGTAGGGTTAAGTTTGTGCCCTAGTTATTTGAGTCGAAGAGTTTATAAATTAGGGTGTTTGTGCATCCCTATTTAAATTAGAAAATGATGCCCCAGTTATTGTGTTTTCCTCTCAGTCGTATGGGGATGGTTTTGGGCTGTCATTTTTAAGCCCCTCGGTTTTTATCGGGTTACCTCGTTTCTTAGGTTATGATGTCATTCGTTATTCTGTTGAAATTCCTAAAAATATGTCATGGTTTTTTAAGCCAGGATCAGAGCCGGGATTGATTTTCTTCTCGGAACATGGTTTGTAATAAATGTTTGACTTCGTTTTTGGTCTTGCTCCCAATGAGTTATAGGTTATCTAAAGGATGTTTGACACAGTCGGCACCAGAGGCAAACTGGGATATAAGTTAGAAATTTATTCATTGTACCAAATGAATGTTCATTCTGATCTCGGTTCTAATTACCATTTCGACTCCAACTTCGATCCCGCCATATGGGTTATTGAGAACTCAATGCCCATTCCGGTCCCGACCCCGGAAGTGTTTTAAAAGGGATTTTTAGAGATGTCTTATGCCTGGTTCCACCTTTGGTGTGGATGAAGGGTAAGATCTCTAACCCTATTTTTTTTATACTTCTTGTAGATCTAATTTGGGGTTTTTATTGCAGAAAATAAAGAATGTCTGGAGCATCGGGTGAGGCTTCTCAAAGGAGTCAACCTACAGAAACTTCAAAAGTAGTAGCTAAGCCTAAAAAGGTTAAACCTGAACAACTCCCTTATACCTTGAGGTATAATCATCAGGGGTCCTCTCATCACTACTAGCAAGGTGGAGTCTGATTGGGTAGACATAACTGATACAATTATGGGTTCATTCCATTATGAGGAGTTTTACTCTGAAATATTGCTAAAGAGGTGACAGGGAAGACCCACAGGGTAGTTGAATCAGGATTGGCTCATATCACTATTTTTCCTTTGTCAATTCAATGCCCTAAACTAATAATGATAATAGCTGGTGCCTATAATCTGGCTACTAGACGGTGCGTGGATTCACAAGGCAATGTCATCATTGATTTGACTTCCAAAATGTTCCAATTTATGTTCAATGTCCCCAATCTAGGGAATCCTAGCCAGCTCAATGAAGCCAATAAAGCTCATTTGAATAAGAAATGGCTGAGAACTAAGAAGAAGTCTCTAATCAAGATTCTAGATCAGCCTAAAAGGGTAGAGTTCTACAAAGAGGTAGGGGGCATAATAATGATGATATCCAGAGTCTTTGGAAAGAGAGATGATTTTCACTTTAAGGAATGGATGTTTCCATTCATTCAAACAATTTTGGATGGTAGGAAGTAGTTTGATTATCCCATGATTGTGTCTGAAAGTATACACAATCAAATGGTTAGAATAAGAGAGACCAAGAGTTTCTTTATGACCTCTTATGTCATTTATGTAGAAACAAGGAGAGGAATTTTTTCGGGGTTAAACAGAGTGGGAGTGTTGGGAGAAGCTGATGGACGTACTAAATTATGGAACCATTATGACCAGCTATCCTTGTATATTTTTGAACTACATTATAGAAGAGTTAATGATGCATTTTTGTATGTTATTATTAACCAGCGTAATGGAGATGTAGGGTATAGATTGACCCAGGAGGCCATGGAGTTCATTACAGAGAGGGGATATTGGTTTATCCAATACCCCAAGTTTACTTATTTTAGGCTAGCTGGGTTTGATGGTCATCCTCACATACTCCCTAGATGTTGCAGTAATAGGATGGTTTTGATGGAATTTGTTTACCAAGCCTTAGGGGTAAATGCTAAATTTGGAATAAAGCATCAGACTGGTTGTCACAAGCTCCCCATACAATTGGGTGAATACAAATTCCCACACCTTATGGGAGCTAAGGTTGTTTGCAATGAATTAATGCATTTGAACTTGGGCCTATATAGCACTAGGAAACATTTTGATCCAAAGAAGAAGATGAATTCCTTACTTGCTTCAATTTTTGATAGATATTTCAATCTGTTGGAGGACTTCTGGAGTGATCTTCAGGATGAATATGATTTGAGGAAGAGAAATTATGAAAGATTGCCTATCCCACTCATGGTGGAATGTGGAGTCAAAGTGGACATTCCTAAAACACTATTAGATGATGGTGTAGTTTGGAATCCCTTATATGAAGCACAAGATGTAGGTACCAATAATTTAGATCTTGTAGATTTGGATACAAAGGAGACAATTGATATTAAGCAAATGGCAAGACCAGTGTTGGATAGAAGTATACAATGGGTCGTATTGAGAACCAATGAGACTGGGGGAAAAAATTCCAAGAAAAGAAAAGGTGCATGTACCACACAAGGGTACAAGAGAATGAAGAGGAAAATGCCTCAAACGGAGCCCTTGGAATTCTTCCCTTCGCACATAGAGGAATTTGAACTTGAAGCTCCAGCTCAAGATTTTCCTAAAGCACAAAAAGAAGAAGTCCCAATAGGACCTATGGCTTCAGCATCGGTTATGGGTGAGTTGAATACTCAAATCCCTCCTACAGAATAACTAGGTGGAGAAGTGCCTAGGGGAAACCTTCATATAGAAACTGAGACTTTAAAGGGAAAGGAAGTTGAGATGGAAATTCATGATATAGAAATAGAATCTGAAGGTACTTTTTTAGATAAGGAGACACTAGAGGAGATGCCTCTTGATGAAACTGAGCATGTTTGGATAGTAGAGGATCAATGGGCACTATTTGAAGAAGCTAAGAAAGTATTAGATGCCAAAACACAAGCTAAAGCTTTGGAAAAACAACAAGAATTGGATGCCAAGGCACATGTTGAATCTTTGGCAAAGCAAAAGGAAATGGATACAAAAGCACAAGTTGATGCAGTACTCCAGAGTAGAGGCCAAGCGTAAAGTTGATGAATTGATCAAGCAATAGTAGAAAAAGGAGCATGAGCTCAAGACAAAGGAGAAAAATGACAGATTGGAGATGGTGCAAAAGATACATGAGTTAGAAGAAGAGAAGGCCAAATAGAGAAGAGAAAGGGAGGCCCTTGAGGCTAAGTTTAAAATGATTGAAGAGCTCTATAAGAAAAGAGAGGAAGAAGAGTGCTTGCAGAAAGAAAAGGATGTTGAAGAGCTTGTTAAGCAACAACAAAAGGAGAAGGAACTGTGGGAAAAGCTAAAGGATTTGGAAAGAGAAAGAGAAAAAATTCTTGAAGCGAAGAAGTTGGAGGAAGAATGATTGAAAAAGGAGAAAGAAGATAAAAAGTTGCAGGAGCAGAAGGATGGGGAAAAGGCTGAAAAACTTGCACAAGAGAATGTAGAAAAAGAACAGAAAAATGTGTAGGAGGTTGATTCTCAACCTAAAGTTAATTTATTACAGCCACTATCTTATACAAGTGTTGCCTCTTCCTCTATGGTAATGGCTACCACTCCTAGTTCTCCTACTTGTTTGAAGCTTGATCTTTAAAAGAAACAAATAGCACCACCAAAAACTCTTAATTGGGAAGAGATGATGAAGGAGATAGAAAAGGAGAGACCCAGGAAGAAGGCAATAATTCTTCATTCCACAAGACTCACCTAGGTAGGGGAGATTATTGCAAAATGTTCAATTCTAGTAGTTGATAAGGATAGGGGAGACATTCAGGTCACTGATTATTAACTGGGCACTATCAATTTAGGGAAGCCTACAAGGAATCAAAAGATGAATTTGATTAATGTTGTAGCTTCATCCACCAAGTCCAGAATGATGAAAGAAAAACAAAGAAAGGATGAGCTCAAAGCTTAGTTGGATCAGCTACATACTTTCTTAAGGGATGTTTCCACTTCTAGGTCACAAAAAATTGCTGCCTTGGAAACACCAGTTTTTCTCAGCAAAACAAAGGTTGATGATCTGGTGCAAATGAAGAATAAGTTTGAGATGATGGATAGGTGGATAGATAGACTTTAGCAGGAAGTGGGTGAGGTATTAGTAAGAAGTTTTGAGATTCATAAGACAGTGCTGAAATTGATAGAGGAAATGAGTCACCACACTAAAGCTTTGGGAAAGTAGGAGGAGGAATATAGAGGGTATGTCTTTAAAATAAAGGATATAAATAAATTGCAAAAGTCAACTCTTCTTGAGAAATCAATCCTTGAGGAAGACAATGCAGATTTCTAGAAAAAGCCTTAGCATAGTCCGGTTTAGATCTGATTTTATATACAAGTATAGGAATGAAATTCAAGATGCTAGTAAGAATCTAAATGAGCAACTTGAAGAACTAGAAGCTATTGTAGCCATTCTAGTTAATGTGGATATACTAGTTAAGGAGGGCATGCCTTTGAATCAAGTAAAAGAGAAATGAAACAATAGGTTTCAAGAGGTTATGCAGAAAGAGGATGATGGAGAGGATCTATTATTAGATAGACTAATGGATGTTAAGGAAGAAGTGAAAGTTGTAAGGAGAGAGTTGATGAAATTAAAAGATATGAAGGGATTTTCCTCTGCAAAATTGAAGAGAATTGAATTTGAGGACAGCTAGATTGATGGGTTAGATGTAGATATTCTTCAACAAGTCTTTGCTAGTTATGATGAATACCTTCTGGAGCAAACTATGCAGGAATGAGTTGGCATCAAGATGGTCTATTTTGGGCACATGACTCCCCTCCCTTTTTTCTCTCCTATTTCACAGGGCAATCAGCGTTGGAACTGGAGATCAACCAATCTATGTTTTTGAGGAGGTTCTGATTCCTTGATTAGTGGATCTCAATTTTCATTGAGAGGGATTTTTGCTTAGCATGCTTATATGTATTTTTGAACTCCATATTGTAAAGTTTGGCTGATGAAAGTAGAATTAGCCACCTAGTGATAACTAATAGGAATTTATAGCTTTAAGTAAAGATACCTTGTTTTAAGTTGAGTTGAATTTAGATACACTTTTATACAGTGTTATGTTGGAATTGAGTTTCTTGGATGAGGTTAATGAACCATAATCGATTTGTATGCCAGTGAGTTTGCTATGCATAAATTTTACTTATTTGATATGAATCAATAGGAGAAACCAGATTTCAAAGATTATTTCATTAAAATATCTATGGATGGAATTGTTAGATGTATGTTGATCTATGTTATTGGCAACGAATGAAGAGTTTGTTCTTTTAAATATTAAATTATTGTGATTGTTAAACTAAGAACTATAAATGTATGCAATGTTATGGTGTTCTTGATCTGTTAAGAATCATTTGTTGTTAAGAATATATGTACGGATGTTAGAGAATTTTGTTCATATTTTACTGATCTATGCCTTGATCTATCTTTTTCTATTTATTTAAACCCTCCCCATTAAACATAGATTGATGAATCCGTTGTTGTTTGTATTCCTTATCACTAGCAAAGGCCCCTTAGATATTTCATTTGCATTGGCCAATTGAGTGACATCAGACAGTTGAGAACCAACTACCAGGACCTTGGGAGTAAGGCTACTATATGTTGTCTTTCTTTTTTAGGAGAAATAGAGTAGAAATATTTTGTTTTACGTTCTTTGTATCATTTTCACCATCAATAGATTTGGCGCTAGAAGGACGGCCTGAAGGAACAAGCTGGCTCGGATTGGTTCATTCTCACTGGAAAAGTATGGGAGGATTCTTAGATCCTCTACCGACCCTGAACCATTAATTGAACTTCTAACCCCGGTTAGACATAGACCTCAAGCTCATAGAATTTTGATCCCACCATTGTCACCACCACTTACTCCACCTAGATTTTGGACAAATCCATCTTTACTACCTCATCAACCTAATCTACCAATCCAATGAGTGTCACCATTGGTTCGACCTATATCACCACCAGTCCAACCTATTTCACCATTGGTTCAGCCTATATCACCACCACTCCAACCTATGTCACCACCGGTTCGGCCTATATCACGACTGGTCCAACCTACTCAACCAATCCCACCACCACCCATGGCTTACTTCGTGAATAACCCCTCTCCATTAGGGACTATTCCTAGGGGTATCCATGATCTACCAAAGAATCCACAAAGGTTTTTCCCCAAGTATATGCATGGATAATCAAGAAGTGTCGAGGAACATATACAAGAATTCAAGGATGCCTGTACCTGTGCTCAGGTGGCTCACCAAGATTTTGTATGTAGGTTGTTTCCTTATTGTTTGGGGGACATGGCATACAACTAGTATCTAAATCTACCCCAAGAATCTATTCTAAGCTGGGCGGATTTAGAAAATGCTTTTATTAATCAGTTTCGGGTCTATGTAGACCCAACCATCTTGTATCATCAATTCGCTACCATAAGAAAGGAACATCATGAACCATTGCCATTATTCAAACTAGATTCCAAATAATGTTCTGTAGGTTACAAGACCCCTACTGAGTCACTGAAAACATTGCCATTAAGGCATATTTAAGAGTTGTTGATCCCTTGATTGGCCTATTATTGTAGAGAACCTATGCTGCCAATGAGATTGAATCATTGTCTAAGATTTATCATCTAGCCATTAAATTGGAACAACAGATAAGTCTATAATCAGGAAGTTTAGGAACAACTCTCCCTCCCATGGGTATCAAATGCCTAACCCACCGTTGTTCAACACGGTCCCAGGGATGTCTTACTCCCAATATGGACCTGATTCTAAGTTACAAGCCTCACCTACCATGCCTTTTTTTTGCTAATGGCATGCAATATTCTTCCCAACAGTCTCAAAACCACGAGCAATAAGGGGGAGGTTCAACTCATGTTCATTATCCATCTATAGGGATGATTGTACAAAATGAACAAACTGTACAACTAGCCAATGAGGTAGAGACTCACAAAATGACTCTATCTCAAATGTCCAATGACATGGACCAACTTAGACATAACCCCCCTCAGAACCAAAACCAGAATTATCAGAATCAGGGAGGTTATAACAACCAAGGTAGTTACTCTAACCAGAATATAAATCAGAACACCAATAGGAACTTCTAGAACCAAAATTCCTCTAACCAAAACTATCAAAATCAGAACAAAGGATACAATCAAAGGTCCAACAATAACAATAGGTAGTGGAACAATGGACCCAACAATAGGGGAGTTCCCCATAACTATCAGTTTGTTGAGGATAAACCATACACTGCTAATGTGGCGGACCTCAATTTCATGACTAATTGTTGTAGACTACATGATATTGCAACACATTCTGAGGTCAATTTCCCAAAGATGGAAAAAATGGTGAAGATTGCACAAGATGATTCCCACCCTCCACAAAGAAATTACAATCAAGATGGTGGGTCAATAAGTACAACTATGACTTATGATATCATTGAGGAAAATATCAATTTCCCATACAGAGAGATAATGAACAAGAAGAAGAAGTGTATGATGCCCAAGCTTTCCAGTCCAAAGGTGGTCACTTCCTGAGAAATCAGAATAAGGTCCCATTCACTACATCTGCACCCCCAAAAAACATGGTCCCACCTAATCAGAATGTAGATAATAACCCACCACCACCAAAGGGACCTTATGACTCTCAGAATAAAGGTAATCCACCTTCTTTTCCTAGATATCAAGTTAGGAATTATTTTATTGCAGAACTACAGAGACAAAAGACATCATTGTCATTATTTGACATTATGAAGTGGTGCTTGGCCCAACGGGAAGTTGTGTTGAAAGCCCTGGAGGAGGAAAATCATTCAAAAGGAAAAGGTAAAGTGACTCTAGTGAAGGAGATGAATGCGGCCATCTATAAAGGTAAAACCAGTACCCCACCTTTCCTTTTAAGTTTAAGGATCTTTGGAAAGAATCTGCATAACTATCTACTAGACTCCAGAGTATCGGGTAATGTCATGCCCATTTCAATTTCCAAGAAGCTAGGATTAAGTCATACCCAGAATAATAAGAAATTAATCCAATTGGAAAAAATAGAGGTTAATATGGTGGGAGAATTAAAAAATATGCATGTACAAGTTGCATCGGATCCAAGGATCCAAACTTACATAGATATCCAAGTGGTTGATATCCCAGAAACATATGGTATGCTCCTGAGTCAGGAGCTAATGAAGAGTATTGGGGGGTATTTGTCTTTGTATTTCTCTCAAATGTGGCTACCCTGGAAAGGGATAGCAACACGTATTAGAATTGAGAGTGATCCTAGGCTCAAAAACATGATTAAAGAATATGATTCTCCAAATGAAGTAGCATACTTCGAGACTGAGATAGGAGTTTACAAGCAAGAGGAAGTCATGACCATCTTAGTACTCAATCCTGATGATGCACTTCCACTAGAATAGAGTGACCCAATGATCTCAGTAAACCAACAAGTTCTAATAAGAAAATTGCAACAAGATAAGCTGGTATTAGGAGAAGAGACTAATTTGAGCAGTTTGTTGCTTCCTAATTTGTGTAGGATACATTATCATAATCATTCTAAATTGACATGTCAACCCTGCCTAGATATCTTAAACCATATAAGACAATCTCAACTAATTGGCCAAGATCAACCTCAAGCACCCATCAATGAATTCCCATTTGAAGCTAAGTACTTTACCATCCTCACTAGAACTAGTCTTTCTCAAGGGGAAGATTCCCCACCATTGGAGCAGACTCAGGTTCTATGCTTTGAGTTTCAAGAGGAGATTGAGGTGTCTTAGCCTTTCTCCAATACCCCTACACTGAATACTCCAACAATGCCTAAGGCATTGATAAAAAATGAATTGGATTGCAACTTGATCCAAGAATTTTTTTTAGGAAGTGATTCTTGAGCAAGCTTTAAATATAGAAAATCCTTTAAGTGAGCCTTGTCCCCAGTCACCTTTAATTCTTGATGGCCAAAAAAATTTTGAGCCACCACCTATCTCAAGTAAGTCATCCCCTGTTATCAAAAAAAAGAAAGAGCTCCCAGCTAAAGACCAATTATGGAGTCTTAAATTTGATGGATCTAAGTCCAAAGTAGGAAGTGGAGCAAGAATTGAACTAACCAACTTGAAAGGGAAGACTTACTTTGCATCTTACAGGTTGTAGTTTGGTTGCATGAACAATGTGGCTGAATATGAAGAACTCGCTCGTGGACTCATGTTTTCCCATCAAAAGAAGGTCACTGCTCTCATGGTGATGGGGGATTCTCAAGTAATTGTAAAAAAGATACACAACCAGAATACTTGTCATAACAAAAGATTGGTTGCATACAAAAATAGAATTTGGAATCTAATTGAAGACTTTGACGCTTTTGGGATCACTTTGATTCCTAGAGAAGCTAATCAGATTATAGATTCCCTTGCCATCACTGCTAGCACCTTGGAGCCTATGCAAGACTCTAAGCTAAAAATATTTTCAATTAAATTAGTCCCAGTCCTAGCTGTCCTGGATAGTGTCTAGAATTTTCAGGTATTCAATAATGACTAGCATATATTGGCCTTCTTGGCAAGTTCAGAGTTCTTCGAAGGGAAAATTATGGATGAATATGAGAGAGATCAGGGAGATTGGGATCCTGAGAATGGTGATGCAGAAGGGATATTGGAGTTGAAAAGAAATAGTATTCCAAAGGGGATGGTAGCTTTAGAAATAATCTTTGACTCTGACCCACGGGCTCGTCAAAGGGTTTCCACAGAGAGTGATGGGGGAAAGTATGAATCTGTTAATCTGACTCACTCGAGTCCTAAAAGGAATTTTCTCATAGGAAAGAATTTTCCTCAAGAAATTAAGGACAAGATAGTTAAAGTTTTGGAGAAGAACATTGCAACCATTTCTTGGAGTTACGACAACTTAAAGACCTTTGACACTTCGGTGATCACACATACCATACCTCTTAAGCTAGAAGCCAAGCCCTTCCATCAAAAAGAACACCTGGTCAATACTTTGATTGAGCCCCTGATTCAGAAGGAGGTGCAAAAGCTCTTATCTACAAGAATAATCTTCCCAGTCAGACATTCTACATGGGTTGCAAATTTAGTTCCTGTGTGCAAGAAAAATGGTGAGATTAGGTTATGTGTTGATTTCAGGAATTTAAATAAGGCCTCCAAGAAGGATAATTACCCACTACCTTCTCTTGATGAGGTATTACAAAAAATCAATAGGTCCCAGATGATGTCATTTCTGGATGGCTATTCTAGGTATAATCAAGACCTTGTCAGTCACGAGGACAAAATGGAAACTGCCTTCACCACAAGTGGGGCACATTTTCCTATCGGAGGATGCCATTCAGCCTCATCAACATTGGGGCAACCTTTCAATGTGCAATGGACATAGCATCCAAGGATCTAATAGGTAATTGTATCATTATTTATGTGGATCACTTAACAATCTTCTCCAAGAACCAGGGAGACCATGCTACAGATCTGGGAAAGGTCCTCAAAAAGTGTATAAGCTATGGTGTCTCCCTGAATCCAAAAAAATGTGTGTTTGGAGTATCTGAAGGGAAACTCCTAGGCCACATCATATCAGAAGAAGAGATATCCATAGATCCTAATAGAGTAGAGGCCATCTTAAAACTGACAAGGCCAAGAAGTAAGAAAGAAATGAGATCCTTCTTTGGAAAGATCAATTTTGTCAGAAAATTCATAACAAGGTTTGCAGAAATCGTAAAACCCCTTAATGAGATGATGAAAAAAAATGCAAAAATAGAATATATCAATGAGGCCAAATCTACTTTCTCGTAGATTAAACAATCAATGTGTGAGGCCCTTGTCTTAACCAGATGAGATTATCTAAATCCCTTCTATATCTATTCTTTTGCGTCTGACCATTCATGTGCAACTTCTTTAACACAACAAAGAGGTGAGGGAGAGGAAAGACCTATTGGCTTCATGAGCTCTCCATTTAAGAATGCAGAAGTCAGATACCTACCCCTTGAGAAGTAGGCATTTGCATTAGTTTGAGCAGTAAATAAATTTAGGCATTACATTCTTTGAAGTCAGGTAATTGCCATAGTTCCTGATCCAACTATAAAATCCCTCCTGATGCAAAGTGAATTGGGAGAGCTAAGAGGAAAGTGGATGGATATTTTGCAAGAGTTTGACTTAGAGATTCATCCAATGAAACTCATCCAAGGGTAGGTTTTATCGAAGGCAATGGTAGATGTCGACAATAATATCACATGTCAGCAGTACACTATGCAGTCATTTACTAAGGATCCTTGGTACACAGATTTGATCTTCTTCCTCCCCAACAACAGATGCCCAGAAGGGATGAATTCTACTCAGAGAAGAGCACTAAGGATGAAAAGTGCTCATTATATGCTCAAGGGGTGATCTTTATACAGAAGGAACTTTCAAGGAATTTACCTGCGATGTTTGGATTAGCAAGAGGCTAAGCACACCATTTCTGAGTTTCATGGAAGACATGGTACAGGACATGGATCTGCCGATGCTCTAGCCCATCAAACTATTAGATGAGGCTATTACTAGCCTTATGTATTTTTAGATGCACACCAACATGTTTAGACATGCCATGTATGCCAGACCTCTACACCCAAGGAAAGAAATCCAACAATGCCTTTGCAACCAGTGTATGAGGTAAGACCATTCGCTCAATGGGAACTAGAGTTTATAGATGTCATTAATCCAAACTCTTCTGTAGGTCACAAGTTCATCTTGATTGCAACTGACTACTGCACACACTAGACTGAGGCTCAAACCTATGAAAAGAGCACCACAAAGGTGGTTATTAAGCTTCTAACTGAGAACATCACCACCAGGTTTGGAGTACCATTTGCCTTGATATGTGATAATGGCCCTGCTTTTTCTTCAACTGAATTTATTCAATGGGCTTATGAACATAAAATAATTTTGAAATATTTGTCTAATTACTACCCTCAGGGAAATGGAGTGGCTAAGTTCACTAATAAAAATCTGTTGGAAGTAATAAGGAAATTGTTAGAAAATAATTCTAGGGACTGGCACACCTAGTTGAGATTAGCCCTATGGGTAGATCAAACCTGAATCAAAGCTACCCTAGGAAATTCACCATTTAATTTAGTCTACAGCCAAGACTCAGTCTTCCTGATCCATTTGCAAATACCTTTCCTCAATTTTATGCAGGAATTTTATACGAAGGATGATAGGATCGAGGTCAGACTAACCAACTTGCTCAACATGGATGAATAGAGAGATGCTCCTTTGCAGCAGTTCTCTAAACATAAAGTTGTTATCAAACACTTGTTTGACAAGAGGGCCAAGGTAAAGGCCTTTAGGATATCAGATCTTGTGTTACTATGGGAAAAGGCTAAAGAGAAGTAGGGAGATCACCAAAATTTTGATAGACTTTGGTTAGGTCCGTATCAAGTAGCTGAGATACTAGGTGAGAATGATTTTCATTTGAGTACCTTGACAGGAGAACCTATTCCATTGCCAATAAATGGTCAATTTCTCAAGCACTACTTTGGTTCATGAAGGTCTGATTCTTTGAAATAATTGTACTATACTATATCATATGTAATTAAGTTTTGTTTTTTGTTTTTTTTTTGTTTTGTTTTGTTTTTGTTTGTTCTTTTCTTTTTGCTTTGTTTCTTTTTCTTCATTTTCTTTTGTCTTGTCTTTCCTTGTTTCATTGGGGATCTTCATTTCTATCCATCCCAAGAAAGGGGGTTGTTATTCAAAGTATGCTACAGGCACTAGGAGAGAAATTGATTTTGGTATTTTCAACAAGCATGTTTTGAAGGATAAACATCTGCCTAAGTAAATACCTATTCATTTTAGGGTGGATTTATCTTTGACTCAAGTGAAAAATCCAATTCCAAGACTGTCATGAAATTCATTTTATTTCTCAACCCACATTTCAGACCGATTGCATCTGAGTATTGAGAAAATTTCATAAAAGGTTTCTACAAGTGAAGCTTAAGTAAAAAAAAAGAGAAGAGAAAGAGAGAAAAGGAAAAATCAATATCAAATGGGTGAATCAAGTATCTCTATCGAGGCTATGGATGCCTATCTGGTAGTAGAGCAATGCTTTGAGATAACTAGAGGTATCTTCGTCGGGGCTATGGATGCTTGTCTAGCAGCGGAGCAATGCCCACAATTTCATTGCACTATAATTAAAGGACTCAACCTATGTAGGTTGAATCTTAATCATAGTTGTTCAGGAGTAGAGAAAGTTTCTATAAAGAATGATGCACAATATATGCACCCACTCAGATTCAGAAAGTTTCATGAGCACATACATCTGAGATTCCAGCTCAATCTTATTCTATATATCAGATCTTATTTAAGTTAACATGCTTCATAAGCCAAGTAGTTTTTGGGTGACTGATTTTTTTTGGGTGTCTTGAAAATAGGTAAACCATTTTCCCAACTAAGTCACCATTTTTTATGCCTTGCATAACCACCTCATATTTTTCCTTGGTCAAAATGGGTCCCCCTTTTGTGTTTTCTGTCCTTGGTTGTTTTTCAACAAATTTTGGAGTTATTCTTTCTTCCAACACTTTATTTTTCTTTTTTGTTGTTCTATCAAAACCGAAACTAGAACAGAATCTAGGTTGAAACTTGTTTTGAGGATTCCATTCCGCCTTCACCTCCACCTTTTGGTTTGTTCATATGGACTTGAGATAGGTGATGGGTTTTCTTGTTTCAGTCTTGGTGTTTTTCTTTTGGTTCTTTCTTTCATTTTCTTCTTTGTTGGTGGAACCAAAATCAGAACCAGAACACAACTTGAAACTTGGATAATGTTTCTAAATCAACTTTCATTTCATTCTTAGTCCCACCTTCCTTTCTTTTTTTGTCTGACTTTACGTCAGTCGCAACAATAATGTGCATGTTCCCTCTGTGGTCCCAACTCCGATCTGCCACATTTATGGCATTAATTATAGGTGCCTTACACATATGAAGCTGGTTGTTTTAACTTTAATTAAGGTTAACTCAATTTTATCATCACTATTTAAAGAGTAAAAACAAATGAGAGCTGCGGTGGAGCATTTGGGAGTGTGATTCAATCAAAAGTGAGACATTTTTGTGAAGATTCGCATCAAAGGGACTAGCCTTTTGGATTGTGTTCGGAGGTAGGTTTTTTGTTCTTCATTTTGTTTGTTTTTCATCTTGTTCTATTCAGTCTCTTGTTCTTCACATGGATTTGTAGCTCTTGGTTTTCTTTCGAATCCCTATTGTTTGTTTTGCCTGTCTTCTCTTTTGTTCTGTTTTGGTTTTCTGGTTTTGGTTTTGTCTTTAATTTTTATGTTTCGCATTTTCTTGTTTGTTTGTTTTTCCATGGTCATTTTCATGTTTTCTTCATGCCCGCACCATGATGCCCTAGGTTTTTGAAGGTATGGATTGCCTACTACATTATGTTTATAGCATTCTTTGATCTATGGTTTTACTTGCTAATTCTTCTACGTCTCGTTTTGATTGGTTTCTAGTAGGGTTAAGTTTGTGCCCTAGTTATCTAAGTTGAAGGGTTTATAAATTATAGTGTTTGCGCATCTCTATTTAAATTAGAAAATGATGCCCTAGTTATTGTATTTTCCTCTTGGTCGTATGGGGATGGTTTTGGGCTATCATTTTTAAGCCCCTCAGTTTTTATCGGGTTACCTCGTTTCTTAGGTTATGACGTCATTCGTTATTCTGTTGAACTTCCTAAAAAGATGTCATGGTTTTTTAAGCCGAGGTCGGAGCCGACATTGATTTCCTTCTTAGAACATGGTTTGTAATAAATGTTCAACTCCGTTTCCGGTACTGCTTCTAATGAGTTATAGGTTATCTAAAGGATGTTCGACACGGTTGGAACTAGAGACGGACTGGGATATAATTTTAAAATTTATTCATTGTACCAAATCAATGTTCATTTTGATCCCGGTTTCGATTACCATTCCAACTTTGACTCTGATCCCACCATACGGGTTATTGAAAACTCAATGCCCATTTCCGTCCCAACCCCGACAGTGTTTTAAAAGGGCTTTTTAGCGATGTCTTTTGCTTGGTTCCACCCCCGGTGTGGATGAGGGGTAAGATCTCTAACCGTGTTTTTTTTATACTTCTTGTAGATCTAATCTGGGGTTTTTATTGCAGAAACTAAAGAATGTCTAGAGCATCAGGTGAGGATTCTCAGAGGATTCAACCTACAGAAACTTCAAAAGCAGTAGCTAAGCCTAAAAAGGTTAAACCTGAACAACTCCCTTATACCTTGAGGTATAATCATTGAGGTCCTATCATCACTTTTAGCAAGGTGGAGTCCGATTGGGCAAACATAACTGATACAAATCTGGGTTCGTTCCATTATGAGGATTTCTACTCCAAAATATTTATTGAAGAGGTGACAAGGAGGACCCAAAGGGTAGTTGAATAAGGATTGGCTCATATCACATTTTTTCCTCTATCAATTCAATGCCCTAAACTAATAATGACAATAGTTGGAGCCTATAATCTGGCTACTAGATAATGCGTGGATTCACAAGGCAATTTCATCATTGACTTGATTCCCCAAATGTTCCAATTTATGTTCAATGTCCCCAATCCAGGGAATCCTAGCTAGCTCAATGAGGCAGAGGATTTGGAAATGTATAGTAACCATAAGGAATCCAACAAAGCTCATTTGAATAAGAAATGGATGAGGACTGAGAAGAAGTCTCTAATCAAGCTTTCAGATCAGCCTAAAAGGGTAGAGTTCAACAAAGAGGTAGGGAACATAATAATGATGTTATCCAAAGTCTTTGGAAAGAGAGATGCTTTTAACTTTAAGGAATGGATGTTTCCATTCATTCAAACAATATTGGATGGCAGGCAACAGTTTGATTGGCCCATGATTATGTCTGAAAGTATACACAATCAAATGGTTAGAGTAAGAGAATCCAAGATTCTCTTTATGACCTCTTATGCCATTTATGCAACAACAAGGAGAGGCATTTTTATGCGTTTAAACAGAGTGGGAGTGTTGGGAGAAGCTAATGGACATAATAAAGTATGGAACCATTATGACCAACTATCCTTGCAGATTTTTGAACTACATTATAGAAGAGTTAATGATGTATTTTTGTATGTTATTATTAACCAGCTTAATGGAGATGCAGGGTATAGATTGAGCCAGGAGGCCATGGAGTTCATTTCAGAGTGGGGATAATAGTTTATCCAATACCCCAAGTTCACTTATTTTAGGTTGGCTGGGTTTGATGGTCATCCTCACTTACTCCCTAGATGTTGCAGTAATAGGATGGTTTTGATGGAATTTGTTTACCAAGCCTTAGGGGTAAATGCTAAATTTGGATTAAAGCATAAGACAGGTTCTCACAAGTTCCCCATGCAGTTGGGTGAATACAACAACCCACACCTTGTGGGAGCTAAGGTTGTTTACAATGAATTAATGCATTTGAAATTGGGCCTATATACCGCTAGGAAGCATTTTGATCCAAAGAAGAAGATGAATTCCTTGCTTGCTTCAATTTTTGATAGACATTTCAATTTGTTGGAGGAATTCTGGAGTGATCTTCAAGATGAATATGATTTGAGGAAGAGGAACTATGAAAGATTACCTATCCCACTCATGGTGGAATGTGGGGTCAAAGTGGACATTCCTGAAACACTATCAGATGATAGTGTAGTTTGGGATCCCTTATATCAAGCATAGGATGTAGGTACCAAGAATTTAGATCCTGTAGATTGGGATGCAAAGGAGACAATTCATATTAAGCAAATAGAAAGACTAGTGTTCGATAAAAGTATCCAATGGGTCATACTAAGAACCAAGGAGCTTGGGGGTCAAACCTCCAAGAAAAGAAAAGGTGCAATTACCACACAAGGGTATAGGAGAACGAAGAGGAAAATGCCTCCAAACGAGACCTGGGAATTCTTCCCTTCGGACATAGAGGAATTTGAACTTGAAGCTCCAGCTCAATATTTTCCTGAAGCACAAGAAGAAGAAGTCCCAATAGGCCCTGTGGCCTCGGCATCGATTATGGGTGATTTTCCTACTCAACTCCTTCTTACAGAGCAGCCAGGTGGATAAGTGCCTAGGGGTACCCTTAATATGGAAGCTAAGACTTTAAAGGGCGAGGAAGTTGAGATTGAAATTCATGATATAGAAATAGACTCTGAAGGTACTCTGTCAGATAAGGAGACACTAGAGGAGATACCTCTTGATGAAACTGAGCATGTTTTGCCAACAGAGGATCAAAGGGCACTATTTGAAGAAGCTAAGAAAGTATCAAATGCCAAAACACAAGCTGAAGCTTTGGAAAAACAACAAGAGTTAGATGCCAAGGCACATGCTGAAGCTTTGGAAAAGCAAAAGGAAATCGATACAAAAGCACAAGATGATGCAGTACTGCAGCAACAACAATTAGAGGCCAAGAAGAAAGTTGATGAATTGATCAAGCAATAGTAGCAAAAGGAGCATGAGCTCAAGACAAAGGAGGAAAATGACATATTGGAGATGGTGCAAAAGATACATGAGTTGGAAGAAGAGAAAGCCAAATAGAGAAGAGAAAGGGAGGCCCTTGAGGCTAAGTTTAAAATGATCGAAGAGGCCTATAAGAAAAGAGAGGAAGAAGAACACTTGCAGAAAGAAATGGATGTTGAAGATCTTGTTAAGTAGCAACAAAAGGAGAAGGAAGTGTGGGAAAAGCTCAAGGATTTGGAAAGAGAAAGAGACAAACTTATTGAAGAGAAGAATTTGTAGGAAGAATGATTGAAAAAGGAGAAAGAAGATAAAAAGTTGCAAGAGAAGAAGGATAGGGAAAAGGCTGAAAAACTTGCACAAGAGAATGCATAAAAAGAATAAAAAAATGTGTAGGAGGTTGATTCTCAACCTAAAGTTAATTTATTACAGCCACTATCTTCTACAAGTGTTGCCTCTTCCTCTATGATAATGGCTGCCACTCCTAGTGCTCCTACCTGGTTGAATCTTGATCTTGAAAAGAAAAAAACAACTCCACCACAACCTCTTAATTGGGAAGAGATGATGAAGGAGATATAAAAGGAGAGACCCAAGAAGAAGGCCATAATTATTCATTCCACAAGACTCACTAAGGTAGGGGAGATTATTGCAGATTGTGCAATCCCAATAGTGGATAAGGATAGGGGAGACATGCAGGTCATTGATTATTAACTAGGCAGTGCCAATTTAGGGAAGCCTACAAGGAATCAACAGATGAATTTGATTGATGTTGTAGCTTCATCCACCAAGTCCAGAATGATGAAAGAAAAACAAAGAAAGGATGAGCTCAAAGCTTAGTTGGATCAGTTGCATACTTTCTTAAGGGATGTTTCCACTCCTAGGTCACAACAAATTGCTGCCTTGGAAACACCAGTTTTTCTTAGCAAAAGAGAGGTTGATGATCTGGTGCAAATTAAGAATAAGTCTAGGATGATGGATAGGTGGATAGATAGACTTAGCCGGGAAGTGGTTGGGGTGTTAGTAAGAAGTTCTGAGATTCATTAGATAGTGTTGGAATTGATAGAGAAATGAGTCACCACACTGAGGCTTTGGGAAAGCAGGAGGAGGAATATAGGGGGTATGTCTAGAAAATAAAGGATATAAATAAATTTCCAAAGTCAACTCTTCTTGAGCAATCAATCCTCGAGGAAGACAATGCAAATTTCTTGGAAAAAGCCTCTAGCATAATCCGGTTTAGATCTGATTCTATATACAAGCATATGAATGAAATTTAAGATGCTAGTAAGGATCTGAATGAGCAACTTGATGAACTAGAAGATATTGTAGCCATTCTAGTTAGTGCGGATATACCGGTTAAGGAGGGCATGCCTTTGAATCAATTAAAAGAGAAATGGGACAATAGGTTTCAAGAGGTTATGCAGAAAGAGGATGATGAAGAGGATCTATTATTAGATAGACTAATGGATGTTAAGGAAGAAGTGAAAGATGTAAGGAGAGAGTTGACAAAATTAGAAGATATGAAGGGATTTGTGTTTGCAAAATTGAAGAGAATTAAATTTGAGGACAGCTGGATTGATGGACCGGATGTAGATATTCTTCAACAAGTCTTCGCCAGTTATGATCAATACCTTCTAGAGAAAACTATGCAGGAATGAGTTGGCATCAAGATGGTCTATTTTGGGCACATGACTCCCCTCCCCTTTTCCTCTCCTATTTCATAGGGGAATCAGTGTTGGAACTGGAGATCAGCCAGTCTAAGGTTTTGAGGAGGTTCTGATTCCTTGATTAGTGGATCTCAATTTTGATTAAGAGGGATTTGTGCTTAGCACTCCTATATGTATTTTTTACCTCCATATTGTAAATTTCGGCTAATGAAAGTAGAATTAACCACCAGATGATAGAAGATAGGAATTTTTAGCTTTAAATAAAGATACCATGTTTTAAGTTGAGTTGAATTTAGATACACTTTTATACAGTGTTATGTTGGAATTGAGTTTCTTGGATGAGGTTAATGAACCATAATCGGTCTATATGCCAATGAGTTTGTTGTGCATAAATGTTTCTTATTTGATATGAATCAATAGGAGAAACCATATTTCAAGGATTATTTCATTAAAATTTTCTATGGATGGAATTGTTACATGTATATTGATCTATGTTATTGGCAATGAATGAAGAGTTTGTTCTTTTAAATCTTAAATTATTATGATGAATGATTGTGATGGTTAAACTAAGCACTGTAAATGTATGCAATGGTATGGATTGTTTTGTGAATTGCATCATGTTATGGTTTTCTTGATCTGTTAAGAAGAATTCATTGTTAGGAATATATGTTTGGATGTTAGAGAATTTTGTTCATATTTTATTGATTTATACCTTGATCTATCTTTTTCTATTTATTTAAACCACCCCCATTAAACATATATTGATGAATCCATTGTTTTTTGTATTCCTTATCACCAGAAAAGGCCCCTTGAATATTAAAATTGCATTGGCCAATTGAGTGACATCAAATAGTCGAGAACCAACTACCAGGACCTTGGGAGTTAGACTACTATATGTTGTCTTTCTTTTTTAGGAGAAATAGAGTAGAAATATTTTGTTTCACATTGTTTGTGTCATTTTCACCATCAATACATCATAAACATTAAAAATCATGCATATCATATCATATCCCATCCTGCATCATAAGTGTTAGACATCATGCATATCATAATAATCATCCACATAAAAATCATCATAATTCATCCATCACATCCTACATCATATACATTTTGCATCATAATCATACATCCATATATGCATAAACATATATCCATATAGGAATTTTCATTATGTCATCCATCATAAAACCATAAACATACATATGCATAAGTAAATCATCCATCACATAGTGTCAATAAGGGATTTCACATATCATATTAAATTTCACAAAAATACAATGTTCATCACATCATCCATAATAAAGTCCATCATAATACATCACAATACCTATCCATCATTTGTCATCAAAATAAAGTATGATTACAGGGCTATGAATTTGCTCTAATCTCCTCTACTCTCTACTATCTCCCATCCTGAACCTATCAATAACTAGGATCCTATCCCTCTGATCCTCTAAAGCATGAGCTCCCTGCATCCAATCTCTGTGGAGACTCTAGCATTGGTGCTTTGCATGGAGGTGTATCTCTCACGCTACTATAGCCCTGAGTATGTGTCCCCGTTGACTAGGATGGTGTTGGTATCTGTGGTGGTGCTCGAACATAGGTGGGTACCCACTGTGCTAGATCAAAAACTACCAAATAATAGGCATGCATATAGTAACTCGCCTCTTATATACTCCTCCCACTCTCCAATTTATTGTTTGGTTGAGTTTCACTCTGCCCTATACCTATCTCAGTATCCACAAATGGACCTCCTCTCTTATGCCCATGCACCCCACGCTAATCACAACTACTCAATCTTTGATCCCATCCATGACACCTACTCCAAGGCTATGTCCCTCTCCTCTTGCATCACCTATACCTGCACCTACATTATCAAACCCCCTCCCCTATCTCACTACCCTATGCGGTCAGTACCTGCCCTTGTGCTGCATCTCTCTCCATAGCCTATACTTGTGCCACTGTTGCATCCCTCTTCCCCTATAGGACCTACACTTATGACTGTAAGGAATCCCTCTTAGTCTCCATCACCTGTACCCGATCCCTCATGGTATCCTCCCTTTCTACATCAATCCCATATCTCCCACTGTCTCCTCTACTACCTCCACTCTGTCACGGAGCTCATCTCGCTCCTACCTCAACTCCCTCCTCTCTCTCAGCAATCCCTTTACCTACCTCCTTAGGTCCTCCATATCCCTCTTTGTCGATATCTACCCTGTTGATCCTCTAGACTCTCACTGACCCCCTGCCTGTAGTATCATCATTGTCACCTCTAGCCCATCCCTCTCCCATCTCACTGAATCTTGTGCCTCATGCTCCCTCAATACCTCTCCCTCCAAATGAGTCACCTCTACCTATAACTCACTTACCTCTACTCAAAGATCCTCTATCTCTTCCCACAGCCTCTCTCCCCCCCTCTAGATCTCTATCTCATACTGCGACATCGCACTGGCCACTGCCCAGAACTCCCTCTCACTCTCTACTAGTTGGGCTCACAACACAAGCACCCCTACCTCTAGTCTACTCCTCATCCCCTCCGAGCCTCTCAACCTCTTCTCAGCAATATGTAATCTTTCCTCTGCTCCTCTTAATCGTGTAGCTAGATCCTCTATTACTGGTGGTACAAAAGCTAATGGATGAGTAACATGTACCTCTATGTCCATCTCCTCTGCTCCTCCCTCATCCCCTATATCCATCACCTCAGCCTCATCCCTCTCCCCCATCACCTATGTGTCATGTCTCTGCTCCTTGGGCTTAACCGATACTCTTTGTCTCCTCCTCCTTCTTACCCTCCACTTCCCTATGGCCTCAGCTCCCCCTTTCCCTCTATCATATTTCCCTGCTACCCTCCACTAATCTCTGGCCTCATCTCCCCCTACCCTATCTCCTACGGCTTTGCTACTCTAGCTACCCCTAGCTGTTGTCCTCCTACTCGATCTGCCCTTGCCCCTCTCCTCTGTCATCCTCCTACTCTAGCTTCCCCTAGTTGCTCTCCTCCTGCTCAGGCTACCCCTGCCCCTCTCCTATGCTGCCCCCTGACCCTGCCTACCTCTGGCTCTCTCCATGACCTCCTCCTCCTCCCTCCCCCTCTCTCCTACCAATCTGACCCCATCCTCTAATCCAAACCCTAATGCACCTATGATTAGCTCCTTTGGTTTGCTCTGTACAGGCTAGTGTCACATCAACCACGGTACATATTTCATAGCGATTCCTGCATCTACCAACCCTACGGACCTCCCTGGGTACTCCACTAGCTCTCGCACCAATATCACCAAGGGTTCCTATACAAACTCGACCAATATCGCATCACCCCATGGTCACTCCTATGTAATTTATCTAAATCTATCCAGAGCACCTAAAATATCCTGTATCAACCCATACTGCCTCGTCACTCGGTCTGGCCTGTGTGACTCTATTATCCAAGGCTCCTTCCCAACTATGTAACATCGGGTCATGAAGTATCCTCTATGTATATCCCCATACCGCCTCCACTTTGTGAATTGTCATGTCATATACGGCCTCCACACTATATCCTCATCCTCTAGGTCATCAAACAATCTCATCCACCCATCTAAATCTCCTGAACCTTGATACCGCCAAACCCAATCATACTCTACACCGTACTAGTAAGCCACCGATAGTGTCGTATCCTACTGACCCACTCTCACCACATCTAGCCTAGACACACTGATGTGGTCCCAGGCCCATACATGAAGCAATGTCACTTGACATATGTTGATCCCCCCTCGATATCATATAACGTGCATATCTCTATACAACTGTGCTAGGACACATGACCCCCATGTGAACTCCCCATTCCTCCCCCCAACAATGTGTCAGATAACCTCCATGTAGCTGAGGCTGTAGAATCTCCCACTCCTATCCAGTATGAGAATCCCACTAATCAACCCACACAGGTACAACAGTAGTGGTGGTACTCTCAATCCTAAGCATCTATCCACATCCAACACATTCTTCTCCACCGGCAGGTCCTCTTTCCCAAATAGAACCCACATGGTATGACCCAACACCTCTCCCTCTAACCTTGTGGAATTCACCATATGCCCTGCTATGGGCAGTTTCAGTATCTGCTAGACATCCTCCAATGTCACTGTCATCTCCCCTATCGAGAGATGGAACATCAAAGTCATTGAATCCCAACACTCAATCAAGGTTGTCAACATTGCTCGATGTGCCCTGATAGATAGATACCCCAACAAGTGCAAAATCCTTTCCTAGGCTAGAGCCTAATGATATTCTCTTGTCATCACCTATCATGTCACCTTCATCACCATGTATATCCTCTCTCGAGTCCGCAAGCTCTTGAACTACTACACCCAAACCACATAGCATATCAGTTACCAAAACCTTGCCTCAGACACCTTTTCTTACTAACTTCTCCTAACCCTCCTACTTGAAAAAATCTTCCTAAGTTCTCCTCCTTTTCTCCTTTTTAAAATAGAGGGTATTTTTTTCCCCTATTTAACCTTTTTCTCTTTCGATTAATCCTTCAACTTCTCAGAGCCATCGTTTGCACCCTGTATGTCCATTTGATTCCATTCAAAATTCATTCTTCATGGTTTTTCGAGCTCTATTCAATAGTACCTTTTGTTTCTTCATATTACGAAGTCACCTGGGGCCCCTTTTTCTTCCCCTACCACCCTCTCAAGGGGGCATACCCTACCAAATCCATCCATACCCCCTTCTTGGTCATTATCCCACATGATTGGGGCATGTTCCTTCACTCCCCCCATTCAAGCAGCTCATGCAACCTCTCTCACATTGGGGCATCTCTTTCTAGTCACTTCCTTTATAGAGTCATCTGCATTTATTTTTCTTCGAAACACTTTATTTTTACAATATTTCAAAGAGGGGCAAAATGTAGACACCTAAATTTGACCACTTCCATATGGTCAAAATCCTATCATTTATTCATCTAATCCGTCTATATTAATTAAATGATACATTTAATTAATATTACCCCCTTTTTTTAAAGTCCCCAAAAGTATTTAATTAAATACTTTATCCTTTACCACTTCCTCTCTAAATTAAATAAATCAATCAACTTATTTAATTTAGTCAATTATCCTCTCCAATTTTAAATTCATTCTTTCTCTCTAATTGTCCCATCCCCCATAACCTTTCCACTAATCTGGGTTAATCTAGTTAATCCATCATTAGGATGTGAATATCCTTAATTAGGATTAATGTCACATCCTCCATATTTAGCCACTTACCTCTAATCCTCATTAATTTTCCTAATCACCTTTTTGCACAATCCTAATTCTAATCACCTACCTTTTCTAGCATGTCCTTACGTCAACCTTTCATGGTACTTACCTTTTTTGGGTTGACCTCTTCTCCATGTGAATTAAAAATCCACACTTATTCCCCCCATGCATTTGTCTTCCCCATGACCTCTCAAAGGTCACATCAAGTACATGGACAAAGACCTTCTTTTGGAAGACCTTGTCTTATTCACGGGTTTCTTCCAAGATTGTGAATTTTAAATTGACTTTTATTCCTCCAATTCCTTCTCCAATCCCCATGGTGACAAGAGTGGACTTTATAAAAGTCCTCACTTGTCACTTTCAACCCCACTTGGGGACAAAGAATCCCTTGTTAAGGAAATCCTTTTCAATCCCAAGATACTTGCAAGTACCTTGGGACCACATGGCCTTTTCCACATCATTTTTACCCTTTTCATCTCACCATATCCTTTGGACACTTCATCCACCACATGACAAGATGTGAGGGCTTGTGAGTCATCAACTCACCATAGCCCTCCATCTTGGCCATGGTGGCTCAATCTTGACCATTGAATCTATTAGAGAATTCAATTTCTTCTATAAATAACCCCTCTTTTCATTTATTAAGGGACCTTATGCATTCTTACCACACTTATTCTCTCAAGCCATTTAAGCATTCTAGCCATTTTTAACAACACTTTTACTCTCTTGCATTTTGCATTCTAGCAGCCATTATTACACTCACTCACCATCATTAATCTACCACCATCATTACAAGCTTTCCATCAAGGAGCACACACCAAAAACACTATCAAGGGCCAACCAAGGATCAAAATGAGTAAAAGGTATAATCATTCTTGTTTTTATCTTTCTTTTATTTGTGTTCAACGTAGCCTAATCTTAAGGTGGTCTAGTGTTGTTTTATCTTTCATTTCTTAATTAGTTTTGCATATTGGGAGGTAATAACTTTCACTGCACACATCTAGTATAGAATTTTTTTAAGGATTCCTTCTTAGAGAAGGTCTCAGAGAGTTCATGTAAAGTGTGGTGGTTGTAGATAAAAATTTGCTCTTTTATCCGATCAATATTTACTATGTCCTTGAGTGCATTATTCATGGTATACACACAACAAGGAGTCCAACCAAATATGTCTATAAGTTGCTTAAATTATTATTTTTACAAATTTGTACACATGGGCCACATTTGTCACTACTTGAACCATATTTTATGGTCCAACCTCATCAACAACATTTTAGAGGATCTAAAACTAAAAATTAGCATTCTTGTGATGTCTTAAACAATCAACTATCTTAAGAAAATATGAGTCCTTTGAACATGTAACCATGATATTGATGAGTGGACGATACCTAATGTCCATCCACCCATGCATGACTATACTGCATCCACTTTTCACCCAACATTCCTTCATTTTATCCATTAAAATATTTATCTTGGAATAGATCTTATAAAATAATGTGGTTCTCAATTGTGTCTCCCTTGGTGGCACATACGATGGTCTTTCCCTTGCTATCTTTACCATCATCTCCTTATAATAAGTAGATCAAGCCACATGCATTTGAATGTCATTTATTAAGAATAATTTTCCAATGGCATCATCACCCTCATCCTTCATCTACACATTGAATAATTCAACTATTGGTGTAGTGCCCCTCAGTTTTCTTTATACTTCTAATAGTTACTTGGTTGTATTTGGACATTATAATATTATTTGATGATACTTGGATATTATGATAATTTGATGCTCAGTTATGATGACACTTTTATATCTGATGTTTATGATTATATCATGCTTATTAGGTTAGTTTAATTGATTATATGGTTATTAGTGATATGAGTATTATGTGATTATTTGTTGTATGTTCTTATCATGATTTGGTATCTGATTATTATGCATGGATTTATTTTTTGTGAAGGATAATAGTGTCACATCTCTCACTTGTGAGTTCCCTATGATGCTGCAATTTTCCCTTCACGAGGTGTTTGATTGTTTGTCTATGTACATGTTCTACCATATGGTTTTCTACAGGTTGTAGGTACTAGGCATCAACTCCACCTGAATTGTCAAGTTTGAGCATGCCTTATACCCAATGGCGATAGTTGATTTCGAGATAGCATCGGGTTTCCCCCATGTTAAGCCATCATCCTTGATGAGGATGAGTGTCCATTCGTCATTCCCTATTTGTGTGGTTAGTTTGAGTTGTTTGGTTGATGTTGTTGTCATTTTCCTTCCATTTTTCTTTGCAGTCAGGTATTGTTGGGTATACAGTATGTTTGAGTTATTTTGTTGATTGATGCTTTGATAGATTTTATATTAAATGAAAGAGTATTGCGGTTAAAAGTTATTTGATAATTTCAAATAAAAGTTTTAATATAATTTGTAATTTTAATAAATAAAATATTACTAATGTTTTTTTATTTAAATAAATTAAATATTATAGTTTAATAAAGAAATATTTAAATAAATATGTTAATTATTTTATTGTGCAAGCAATTTAAGATGAAAGGATTAAATTAAATATTTAATAATTGAATTAGTTTCGTGTGCATATTATAGGCCATGGTAAAAATTATAAAAATAATAATATAAAAGAAGTTGAGAATAGTGGAAATAAAATAAAATAAAATAATTAAGTACATGCAGTTATGGAGAGTTGAAAGATATTAGTTAGGGATAACTAAGAGAGGGGTTTTGGATTATTTTTGGAAAAATGAATCTGGGAGCCTGGCCGTGAAGGATTCTTCCTATTCTTGGTGTTTTTGAAAGTGTGATTCTAGATTTTGGAGGCTTTCTACTGGAGTTGAGGCTATTCAGAAGATTGAAACTTTTGGGAGAAAGTTGAAGCTGCATCTGGAATTCAATCCCGGCAACACTTTCACCTCAGTGATTCGAATTAATCTAGGTTCTACAATTTCTTCCCAATTTTAATGTTTGCTTAGAAAATGATTATTACAAGAATATACTGCCTGAAGCAATTAATTGTATGATAAATTTATGAGTACGTTGTAATCTTCCCTTAGCTATTGAAACTTAGTTCTTTTGAAATACTTTGGGGTCTTGTTGCTTGCTCTGTAATTTTTCCCTCTCTTGGTGCAATCCTTTATTTCCACTCTTTGAGTGTTTCTGAATTCTTCATCTGTAATTTCTTTCTTGAAATAAATAATGCATAGTGATTTCCTCTCCTTGTGCCAAGAACTTGTCTTGAAGTCCATGTTTTGTCTTCAACCTATCCTTACAAATCTGGACAGTCAAGTCCCTATTGCACGCGTTTCATCTTGGACCACATAGAATTGATATTAGATTATCCTAGTTTTTGTATAGTAATTAAGGAAACTTATATACATTGTTCCATGCCTCCTTCATTCAATTCAATAGAAACTAGATGTCGATAGGATGGTGTTATTAATTCTTTGAATTTTCCATGCCAGAGATGTCAGTTTCAATCTGTTAGAGTCCATGCATGTTTAATGGTGTTGTGTGAAACCAATCAATATGTAATGTGAATTGGTATTGATCTAATATAAGCCACTGCATTGGTTGGTTTAGCCTTTGTAGACTGAGGTATTCATTGTACTAAAATTCCATTGCTTATATTGCCACTGTATATATTTCGATTGGATTGAATTAGATATATATGCTATCATATAACATTCAAAAAGACTATGTATAACCTTCAGTTGTGTTTTAAATCGGTGACATACCATTCCCTAACTGTAGTAAGCATTACTTAAATTAGTGACTCAACTATCAATTCTGAGTTTGAATTATGCACAAAATTGGTATCGATTTGCTCTACAAGATGGAGTATTAGTTATCGATTTAAGCTAGTTTCCTATGCTAGTTGTATTCTTCATAGGCGCATTCTATGTTGACATTAGAATGTAATGATTATAGTGTAAATTTATTTTCTAAGTAATTTTATATTGATTGTTGGTATTTCATTCCAGCCGTGGGTTCCCTGTGTGTTTATTAATCAACCTTTGTAAGATATGTTGATATAATGTTTTCATATAAGTTCTGGATATAAATATCATAAAATTATTGTTGTATTTAAATTTATTATTTTGTTACCAGCATTACGTTAGTCAATATACAAAACATACATATATATATATATATGTTTGTGTGTGTATGAGTGAGTATGTTTAATTATTAATGTATATGGGTCATGTTTTCTTTCAAAAGTATCTTATTTCTTTTATGTATTTCCAATTAAATAGATGAGACAAACGAATAAGTGGTTCAGAAATGGGTTATTTTTGTAATCAAATAGTTGAAGTTAGTGTATATGAAAAGAGAATATCTTTGAAGAATACTTAGTTAACATGAAATGATTTCTTGTAAACTATACGTGTACTCCATGTTTCCTATGGTTATCGCTTTGGTGTGTTGTGAGATATTATTCATTTGTGTGATTCATTGTGGGAGGTAAACATTTGAAGTCTTCCAGAGGTTTGGAAAAATTATGTTTTGATTAAATGTATGTGTTGAACCTTGAATTTGGTTGATAGGATATTTTCTATGTGTTATTGAGGGGTTTTTATCCATTCACTAGTTACTTTAATGGTTGATTTGTGTGTGGGATGGTACATGCCTCGCCTTTGTGTATGCTCACATGTTTCTATGAATTGTGCATGTTGACTTTCCGTGTTGGATGTGTTGTGTATTTTGGTTGTTAGAAGGGAGAGTGGCTCTCAATGGGGGATGATGCACAAAGTGATGTCTAGGACAACCCGTGTGTGAGTTCCTTAGTTAAGTGATAACATAATTAATTACTAGTGGGGTTGGGTAGAATTTCACTCTAATTAAAATAATTGGATGCCTCACCCATGCCTATAGCACTTGTTCAGGCTAAGGATGGGTTGAGAAGGTCTGGTTGGCAAGACCAACCTCCTTGTCTTCACAAAAGGAAGTTGGTTCCGCATGTATCACCCTATCAGGCCGACATCTAATATAAGACTATCAAGACAACCATAGATGGGGGTCGACGTCTAGGGAAATACTGTCAAGACAACCCATGCTAGGACCATGAGATGAAACTCTCCCCTAATAAAACCTATATTTTCCTTGGATTTTCTTTCCATTTTGTGTTTGAGTGTGCCCGTGGAAACGGTCTCACCGTCGTGTAATGTTACGTTGTATCGTAAATGTTGGGATCCCTTATAGTCTTGTTGTGCTAGTTGGATGTCATCTTGTTGTCATTGTGGTGGTGGGACCCCTTCACTATCTCTTATTACGGGGGGTGGACCTTAGGGTTCTACATGGTTGGGTGGAATGTGCCTTGTACTTCATTGGGTTCCCTCACTATGTTCATTTTTGTGGTGACTACTCCTAGATATGAAAACTTTTTCACTTGTCCTAGTTCTTGTGGATTACATTTCATGTATTGGTAATGTATCATAAATCTCTTGTATCATGTATCATACTTCTGATATACTCTCCTCACATGTGTTTGAGGAGGCATTGTTGTTCACAATGTAATGATGTAATATTGTAACTTACTGTGGAAATTTCTCTTGTAAATAATAAAGTTAGTGAAATTTATTTGAATAGTATCTATTGATGACTTGTTATGAGTAATGATGTGGCTTCTAACATTATGTTTTAGAGATATATGTTTTGATTCTTATGAGTACTATTGCCATTGAACCTTGAAGGCATTGTTTGGATCGAGAAGTACTCAAGATTTGATATCTTGAGGAGTGACTTCTCAGGGTTTATGTATCTTGAGAAGTCACTTCTAAGGATATCTTATCTTGGGGAACTTCTTAGTGCATCAAGATACCTGAATGAGGTTTGAGATGGCGGATGAAAATCTTGTTTTGATTTACATGGCATAATTTAACTTTATGCATATTTAAATATGTATACCATTCTTGTTATATTCTCTTGCAATTAAATGTTATACTCTCTTTTTTAATGGATAATATGATGATGATTATTTAATATGTTAGTTAATTACATGGCTTTTATAATGCATTATAAGTGACATGATCTAGATGATTCATATTTTTAGTCTGAATGGTTTAATGTAATGAACTATAATTCTTGTCAGTTTAGTTAATGGGATTCTAGTAGCGCAATCATAGACCTTAGAGGACTTAGGTTAAAATATGAGTTATTGCTTCATTTGTAATCTTTAATATGTTTACACTTCCAAAAAAAATTGTACCATTTTTTTGTGTTGTTAGTGTGTTTTCCTCTATGGTCCTATGGTGGGGTGTTACACATGGTATCAAAGCCCAAGTTCTAACACTGGGTACTCTGTCTTAGTTGCATAGAATTTGAAGTTTATGTTTCCCTTGTTGACCTCATCTAACACCCTAAACTTTTCATTGGTGGTGTCTATGTAGAATCTTTCCTAGAGATAGGGGTCGAGTTTGGAGACATGGTAGAGGTTGTGGTGGTGGTTGTGGGGCTAATTTCTAGGACTCCCCTCCTCAAAGTTCCCATGAGTCTGATCGTGAGGAATAGCAGAGTTCCCAAAATAATTAGGGAGGTAGAGATAAGAATCTAGGTCAGTTGGGGTTGGAGGGTGTGTCTTTGGATCACTTACTTGAGGAGGTTCTTGCCCATCTTGGTCTGAGATAGGAGGGTGAGCAGTTGGTGATTAGGGAGAGAGAGAGGTCTCCTAGGAGGAGAGAGATTACAGTTGAAAAAGATCTTATATTAGTTGGACATATGAGGGACCTTTTATGAGAACGTCCTCCTACTTTTGATGGGACTAGTAGTGGGTTGGAGGCTAAAACATGGTTAATTGATTTCAACAAGTGTTTCGCTATGCATCCATATGGTAACAACACTAAGGCTAGGTGCACTATCATGCATCTCTGAGGTTTTGCTTCCACATGGTGGAATTTGGAGGAGTAGAAGCTCCATTTGGATATAGATTTAGTCTCATGGGACATGTTCTTAGAGAGTTTCAGATCTTGGTTCTTGTCTAATCATTGGTGGCAGCATCATGTGGATGAGTTCCATGAGATAAGGCAGATGGAGATATCAGTTGAGCGGTATGAGCGAAGATTTTATGAGTTTAATCAATATGCTGGCATAGGTGATGATGAGGGTATGTTAATACAACATTTTATCAGGGGCTTGAATGCCTATATTAGTGGGGGTTTTTGTGTGTTTGAGCCAAAAACCATGGAGGTAGCTATAGAGAAGGCTCAAATAGTAGAGGAGAACTTGGCCATGACTTTAGGTGGTCATATAGGTATGCAGATTGGTAGTGCACCTCCAACAAGTTTCAATTCTCAGGGTGGCTAGACTCAGGCAGTAGGATCCTCTAGGAGCCACCATACACCTACTAAGGGTGGTCAGCAACAACAACACTCTCAGTCTTGACAGGGTGATAGATTTCAGTTGAAGAAAAATTAGAGTTGTTAGAGAGCTCAGCGTTACCACCCTGATCAGTCAGCTGAGAGTTCATAGTCTACAACTGGCAAAGGTAGTTTTCAACAATCTAGTGCACCTCAAAGTGGTAGAGGTTTTGACAGAGGTATAGGGTACTTCTCTTACAGTCAACGGGGTCACATTGCTAGAAAATGTCCTAAGAAGGGCACATCTAGATTCAGTTAGAGACTGGCGGCTACAGAGCCAATAGTAGGAGATGCAGGTAGATCACAAAAGGTTTTTTCTATAGTTGAAAATTACCAGGTCGAGCATCAGTGTATAGTGGTTGAGACTTAAGGTGTGTTACAGGGTAGTAGAGTCTTTATTCTCTTTGATTCAAGTGCTTCAAATTCTTTTATTTCTCCTTCCATAGTGGCACGATATGGATTGGTGGCAGTGAATCAAGATGATAGGTGGCAGGTCGAGTTGGCCTTCGGTGCTAAGGTCACAACTGAATCTCTTATTCATGGTTTTGGTTTCAACATTGGCTCCCTTTGCACCATAATAGACCTTCATATTATACCCCTTGGGTCTTATGATATTGTATTGCGCATGGATTGGTTAGAGACTCACAGACTACTCATAGATTTTTGTCATAAGTCAGTGCAACAAGTAGATGATTCTGGTAGTGAGGTTGAGGTAGTTGGTGTTCAGAGGCCTAATTTCCTTTCACATGATCTTTGTTATGTAGTTGAGGAGGTGTATGCATCAAGGATGTCAGTTGTTTGTGGTGTCAATAAATGATTTGGAGTTAGCGGAGAGCTAAGAGGTGCCTCTTGATAGTTATTTTATCCTTAGACAATATGCAGATGTCTTTTTGAGTGACATTCCAGGGATGCCACCTAATCGTGATTATGATTTTAAGATAGACCTAGTTCCTAGAGCTGAGTCTATTTCACAAGCTCCATATCAGATGACCACACAGGAACCTAACGAGCTCTGGTTGTAACTTGAGGATTTGTAGGCAAAGGGATTTATTTATCCTAGTGTCTCTCCTTGGAGAGCACCAGTTATTTTTGTGAAGAAGAAGGATGAGTCCCTTCGATTGTGCATTTATTATCAAAAGTTGATCAAGGTGATAGTGAGAAACAAGTATCCATTGATGAGGATCGATGATCTATTTGATTAGATCAAGGGTGCTTGAGTATTCTTGAAGATTGATCTTAAGTTAGGATATCATCAGTTGTGCGTCTTCGAGCTGAACATCCATAAGACCACATTTTGTACTCGTTACAGACACTATGAGTTCACAGTTGTGTCATTCAGGTTAGCAAATGTGTCATTTGTGTTCATGAGTTTGATGAATGGTGTGTTTTTCACCTATCTCGATAGGTTTGACTTGGTATTTCTGGATGACATTTTGATCTATTTGAGGACTATAGAGGAGCATGAGGAGCATTTATGTTAGGTACTACAGTGTCTTAGGGAGAACTAGTTGTATGAAAATGTAGAAAAATGTGAGTTCTTCTAGATAGAGGTGAAGTATTTGGGTCATGTTATCTTTGGTGAGGACATTTATGTGGATCCTTCAAAGATCCAAGCTATTATTGATTGGCCTACACCCACTAATGTTGTAGAGGTTCATAGTTTCATGGGGTTAGTGAGTTATTACCGGTGGTTTGTTCAGGGTTTCTCGAGAATAGCCCACCCCATCACTTCCCTTCAGAGGAAAGGGAAGAATTTTATTTGGTCAAAGTAGTGCTAGGTAGCTTTTTAGACTCTTAAGGAGAGATTGACTAGTGCACCTATCTTGGTAGTTCCTGATCCTACTGTGGATTTTGTGGTTTGTATAGATGTGTCCTTGGAGATTTTGGTAGTTGTGTTGATGCAAGATAGTCGTGTGATTGCCTATGAGTCTCACAAACTCAAGAATCATGAGCTGAACTATCCTACACATGATATGGAGATAGCCACTAAAGTTCATGCTTTGATGAGATGGAGGCACTTTCTTTTTGGGCATCAGTTTGAGCTACATAGTGATCATCATAATTTATAGTATATTTTCACATAGCCTAATCTAAATGCGAGGAAAATACGGTGGATGGAGTTCCTATGTGAGTATTAGTTTGAGATAAAGTATATTCATGGAAAGGAGAATGTGGTGGCGGATGCTCTTAGTTGATGGAGACACGAGCTTTCGGTAGTGACTCTTGGAGTGGACTTGAGGAGTCAGATCCTTTTGGCACTTCCTTTACATAGTTTGTATCAGGAGGTGAGGTCTGAGGTGGAGTCAAGCGGAGTTTTAGAGGGTTGATTTGTAGGATATTACCTTAATTTAAATGGTCTTTTTAGGCACTTAGGTTGCATTTATGTTCCTTCCTCAAGAGATCTTTTTAATTTGATCATGTTAGAGGCACATCAGTCACCCTATTTAGCTCATCTAGGTGTCAAAAAGATGCACACAGACCTTCAATAGCTATACTTTTAGGTTGGAATGAAGAGGGATATTTTTTATTTTATGTATATATGTTTGGAGTGTCAGAGAGTCAAGACAAAACATTAGCATCTTGAAGGTCTTTTTCAGCCCCATCTGGTCCCTAAGTGGAAATGGGACATCATATTGCTAGATTTAATTGTTGTTTTTCCTATTTCTTCCCATCAACATGATGCCATTATAGTCACTATGGATAGGTTGATGAAGATGGCACACTTCTCTCTTGTTTGATCCTCATACAATGCTTTATGAATGGCCAAATTTTTTATGTAGGACATTGTTAGGTTGCATGAGATTCCTCATAGGATTATCTTAGATAGAGATTTAGTGTTTACTTCAACTCCTTGGATGTCCCTGTAGCATGCATTGGAGACTCAGTTGAACTTCAATTCAGCTTATCATCCAAAGATTGATGGGAAAATTAAGAGGATCAATCAGATCCTTGAGGATATGCTTTATATGTATGTTATGCATCAACAGTCACATTGGGAGGATTACCTATATTTGGTGGAGTTTGCATAAAATGATAGTTATCACAACTTTATTGGCATGCCTCCCTTTCATGCATTGTATGGTCATCCTTGTCAGACCCCATTGAGTTGGGATCATTTAGAGGATAAAGTTATTCTTGTATTGGAGATGCTTCAGGAGATGAAGGAGTAGGTGATTCACATTAGAGAGCATTTGGTGGTAGCCCACGATAGACAAAATAAATATGCAGATGCTCATAGAGTAGATCGTCAGTTCTCAGTTGGAGATCGGGTATTCCTACGAGTGTGTCCATGAAAGAGTTTGATCCATTATAGAAAAGGCTCTAAGCTTGCACCGCACTTTGTTGGGAATTTTGAGGTGTTGGAGAGGATTGGTCCTATAGCATTCCATCTTTCTTTTCCACCCAGTCTCTCATGCATTCATGATGTGTTTCACATTTTAGTTCTCAGACCCTATTATCCAGACATATCTCATGTACCTGATTGGAATGCTTTATAGGTAAAGGACGAGCAACTACCTTTGGATCCTATGGGCATCATACAACATAGGAGACTCACACTCAAGGGATGATACATTGAGTAGGTGAGGATCCACTGGGATCTACATGATGAGTCTTTGCTATGTGGGAGGATGTAGTTAGGATGAGAGAGTTGTACCCATATTTTTTTACAGGCTTCCGGGAGTAAGCCTGGTCCTAGGGGGAGGATGTAGTGCCTCTTAGTTTTCTTTCTACTTCTGACAGTTACCTAGTTCTATTTGGACATTATAATACTGGTTGATGATACTTGGATATTATGATACATCGATGCTCAGTTCTGATGACACTTTTATATCTGATATTTATGATTATATCATGCTTAGTAGGTCAGTTTGATTGATTATATGGTTATCAGTGATATGAGTATTATGTGATTATTGGATGTATGTTCTTATCATGATTTGGTATCTGATTATCGTGCATGGGTGTATTTTGGTGAAGGAGAATAGTGTTGCATCTCTCACTTATGAGCACCCTGTGACGTTACGATTTTCCCTTCATGGGGTGTTTGACTGTTTGTCTATGTACATATTCAACTATGTGGTTTGTTGTAGGTTGCAGGTACCAAGAATTGAATCCACCTGAATTTCTAGGTTTGAGCATGCCTTATACCCAATGGGGATAGTTTATTTCGAGATAGTATCAAGTTCCCCCCCACATGTTAAGCCATCATCCTTAATGAGGATGAGTGTCTATTCATTGTTCCCTATTTGTGTGGTCAGTTCGAGTTGTTTGGTTGATGTTGTTGTCATTTTCCTTACGTTTCGCTTTGCGGTCAGGTACTATCGGGTATACAGTATGTTTGAGTTATTTGCTTGATTGATGCTTTGATGAATTTTATATTAAATGAAAGAGTATTGCAGTTAAAAGGTATTTGATAATTTTAAATAAATGTTTTAATATAATTTGTAATTTTAATAAATAAAATATTACTAATTTTTTGTTGATTTAAATAAATTAAAACTTATAGTTTAATAAAGAAATATTTAAATAAATATATTAATTATTTTATTATGCAAGAAATTTAAGATGAAAGGATTAAATTAAATATTTAATAATTGAATTAGTTTTGTGTGCATATTATAAGGCATTGTGAAAATTGTAAAAATAATAATATAAAGGAAGTTGAGAGTAGTGGAGATAAAATAAAATAAAATAATTAAATACATGCAATTACGGAGAGGGGAAAAGAAATTAGTTAGGGATAACTTAGAGAGGGGCTTTTGGGTTATTTTCAGAAAATCAAATCTTGGAGCTTGGCCATGAATAAATTTTCTTGTTCTTGGTGTTTTCTGGTGTTTTTGAAAGTGTAATTTTGGATTTTGGAGGCTTTCTACTAGAGTTGAGGTTCTTTAGAATATTGAATCTTTCGGGAGAAAGTTGAAGCTGCATCTGGAATTCAATCTCGGCAACACTTTCAGCTCAATGATTCGAATTAATCCAAGTTCTACAATTTCTTCCCAATTTTAATATTTGCTCAGAAAATGATTATTACAAGAATATACTACCTAAAGAAATTAATTGTTTGATATATTTCTGAGCACTTTGTAATCTTCCCTTAGCTATTGAAACTTAGTTCTTTGGATAAAATTTGGGTGTTGGCATATGGCTTCTAGTGTTGTCATTGATGGAAACTTCAGGCATTCATCCGTTCCACAATTTAGTATTGGTTCATACCGGCAGACAGAATGAAGAATAGGTTATCCGATGAAAAGTAACGATGTCGATTTGTGTACTTCACTGAACTATTATCTTTAGTTGTGGATCTCAGAGAAAGGTATGTTGATGTTTGTACTATCGTATTCAAGATGTATCGAGGTTCACATTTACTAGTGTATGATCTAGGAAATTCAGTGCATTGATCTTCCTGTTATCTATGCTAGAAGGTTGACTTGTCGAATATAGCCATTGCGGATGTCTAAGGAGTAATTGGTTAAATGTTTTTGTGTTTGAACATGTTTATTTGGATCCTCACTATGCTATGAGTTACTATGGGTGGTGTACATAAAGAATTAGTTGTGGATTTAGCCAAGATTTGAAAAGTATTTTATGTTTTATAAAATCCAACATATGGATGATCAAACCTTTGGTAGCGGATATATATATGAGATCAGTTGTATCATTTTGAAGTAGCAAGTGTGTGAGATGCAAATTATGGTAGTGTGTCATGAAAATTTTAGAAGAATAGTGATGTGAAATCATCTACACATGGATTTGTGATGTGAAGAGAAAAAAAGAGCAGAGTAGAGCAAAGTGCAAAATCAAACAAAATTTTCCAAAATATGATTTATGAGCCTAACCAGAACTATAACCTGACATGAGTAGATTTTATTACTTCAGTTCAAACATTTAGATGGTTTTAATCTGAACATTCTTTAAGGTAGTGAGCCTTTCTATTTTGATCAGTGAGCTCTAGGTAGTGAGCCTGAATGCAACTGCATTCCCTTTTTGTAAATATTATATTTGAGTACCCAAATTGTGGATTGACCTCCATTGTGGTTTTCCCCCTAGCAGGGTTTCCACGTAAAAATCTTTGTGTTATGGTGTTTTGGATGATTGCTTTGAATTTTTTCATCTTTTCTTTGGTTTAATGTGGGAATGGTTTAAATATCAGGGTAATAAAGTTCAGATTTGTAGAACATTGATTCACCCCCCCTCTTAGTGTTCCCTTGAGTCTAGTATTTGGTATTAGAGCCTAGTTCCTCGAAAGAAGTTTAGAAGCTTGGGGTAGAGCTTGGAATGTAATGGACTCTTATAGTCTTCAATAGTAGCTTCTAGTGGCACTTGATGACCTTGATCAATCTAAAGCAAAAGTCAAGGAATTGAGAGAAAATCTTAAAGATGTTGAGAAATTCATTCAAACATTCAAGGATCAGATTCTTAAATATAGGGAGAAGAGAAAGGATTTTTGTGATCAGATTAAGCAAAAAGAGAGAAGAAGCATGGATGATGTTCACCTGAATCAAACCTTGAAGGAAATAACTGAAGAATGTGAAAATATTGCCAGCGACAATGCTACCTTGAAACATGAGATGGAATCTATGGTGATGAAGACTAAGGAGATTGAATAAAGGAAGAAAAATGAAGAGAATCTAGCTCAGTCCTTAAAAGAAAAATTTGATGAATGTAGAAGAGTAAATGGAGAATCAATTCAATTGGAGAGTGAACTGCAACAATACAAAAACAATGAAGAAGAACTTGAAAAATAGATTGTTATTCTTAGGAATGAACTTACTACTAAAAATGAATATAAGGAAAAGTTCAAGATTAGCTCAGTTAAGCTTGATGAGTTGACTCAAGGATAGAAGAGTGGAAATGAAAAGTGAGGTATTGGATATTAAAAAGGAGAAAGCTTCAGATCTAGACAAAAGAATTTCAGGCAAGGTAACCAAATGAACAAAGGTGGAAGGTATCTGGTAAGACAACCTAATGCTCAGAAGTTTAATGGATATTGTTTTGCTTGCAACAAATTTAGTCATATGGCTGCTCAATGTAAAACTAAAATGAAATCAAAAGATTCATCATTTTTTGGTCAGTGATTCAATTGCAAAAAGTTTGGTCATAAATCAATTGAATGCAAAAATGTTTCAAACTACTTTGTTAGTAGAAGGAATGTTGAATGTTATACCTGTGGAAGATTTGGGTATATTGCTAACCAATGAAGATCAATAAGAAATCAATGGAATGATTGTTTTGGACAAGGAAATATTATGTGCTACAATTGCAACAAATACGGTCACATTGCAAGATTCTGTAGAAAAAAAAATGTGGATATAAGAGTTTTGGTATACAAAGGCAGAAATACATAGATAGATGATAAAGGAAAAGGAAAAGTGACTGGAGATGAAATAAGAGATCAGGTGAAGAAGACATGGGTAAGGAAGAACTAATCTGATGCTAAAAATGGTTTTGTACTAGAACCTACTTCCAGTAAATCCTCTTGAAATTGATCTCAGGCCATTGGCCTAGGGGAAGTTATTCAAGAAAATCCTTTTCCCCTGTCAGTAAGCTGGCACCGGAATGTGAAAGATTGTCAAAAAGGTTTATTAATGATCTATAGAGGCTTTGGAAAACATTCACAAAGAAATTCAAGAAATAATAGGTCTACGGAAGAATTTTTCTCTTGTTGTCTGTGAAAGCAGGGTATCCAAAAAACCTAGGGCAAAGGCATTTATTACAAGTGTGTGAGCTATAAAAGGCAAGTTGAAACTCTCATTTGTGGCTTTGCATCGAAGAAGAGGAGGAGAGCACTCGGTAGTAGAATTTTGAAGGAGCGAAGTTAATTTGGTGGAGAATCTTGAAATCCATCAAGTATTTCAGTTGTTTTTGGAATTTCCATATAATTTGGTGTGCAGTTGATAAACATAAGTACAAAAGGAAAAATGGAAAAAATCAAAGGGACAATCAATTTAGATAAATACAATAGTGAGAAGATTAGAGTCGTAAGAAATATGTTGTCTCCCGATGAATTGAAGTGGTTGAGAGAAGCCAAACACAAGAATTTGGAAATTTGGAATGATTTTCCCTATTTCAAGAATGCAAAAATCGTCAAATTCATTTTGGGAAGATTGAATGACGACACCTTGATTTTGGACAAACCCTACATCATTTTGAAGGAAGTAATTGGAAATTTGATTGGATTATGCAAATTTGGGGATATACCAAAAAATAAATCCATCCGGAATAATGAAGTCAAAACCCTAACCAGAGTTATTTGAGATCAAAGAGCATTGATAATCTCGACAATCAAAAACCCTGTGACAAGGTACATTGCACACGGAGTATAATATAAATTTTTTTTCAGAAAAAGAGAAGGAGCAACCTTAGCTGGTGCAGTTTACATCTCTCAAAAAATGATAATGGAATGTCAGGACTTTGACCTATTCAGACTGCTAAAGGATCAACTAATGGAGAATGTGCAACTAATGAAGATGACAAATTACGCTTTCAGGTTTGGTACTCTGGTCATATGTCTAGTAATGTACTTTATGAATTTTTTATCGATGAACAACAATGTGGTGTGGAAAGTAAATGAATTGGTGTGCAAAAAAATCTACACAAACTCTAAGAGCTTGGCTAACTGTGATAAAAAACTTGCAAATTTCTTTAAGAGTTTATTGGGAAAGTTTGGTTTATTTGGTATTTCTCTTTCGGTAAGCACACTTGAAGTTGGTTCATCTTCCAATGAGATAGAAAGAAAGAAGAAAAGAGAAAAGGAAACTATTGTCTGTACTCCTCCGAAATGCAAGATTCCTAAAATTGAAGGAAAAGGAAAGGAACAAGAAATTGTGGATATACCAAATGAGGAATGCAATGAAGAAACTGAGGACCTTCAGGGAACTAAACTGGAATTAGCTGAACCAAAACAAGAAAAGGAAATGTCAGAAGCAAGTGAAGAAGAAGATGACCTGACAAAAGAGAAGCTAGTATAGCTTATTCACAAGGAAGGTGGAATGCAAAAAATTGCTAAGTTATGGTATATCAAACCCTCATATGATCAGGATATGATCTGAAGTGTAATAAATGCTCATGTTGTGCACAATTCGATCAAATTGGAAAGCTTGCAGAGTATTCTACTTGAAGAAATAATTGAATGCATTAAGAAAAGTATGGACTCTGAGTCTTAAAATAAAGAAGAAGGTGAAGTTATCTCACATTTGAAGGAGCGGTTTAGGCTATCACTCACCAAGTTAAAAAATAAAATGAATGAGTTGAGGCAATGCATAAGTGCAGAAAACAACATCTACAACTATTGCATATGTTGGTCTCATGCAATTGGGAAATACAAAGAGAAGTTGGAGAAAATTGAGACAAAATTAAATGCGATTGTAAAAAGTTTTGATATGTTTCAGGATCAGGATGGTACAATCAAGAAAAGGATTTGAGAGCTACGATCTGATCATACAAAAGTTCAATTCACTAAAAATGCACATGTGGAAACTTTTTGAAAAGTGAAGGACCTAACTGAATGCAAATTGGAACAGATGCTTGAGATACTGAGGAAATGTTAGAAATTAGAGGATTCCATCATAATTCCAGAATCCCTCACCAATATTTTCAAAAAGACATCTAAGAATAACAACATGATCATAATCATTATTGGGATTGCAATAGAAGCTTGGAAGAAATTTCTTTCGGAGTTGAAAGAAAGTCACAAGATAATTTTCTAACTCAAGAAGGAGTTGTTATTTTTCAAAAATTTGAATCAGTTTTGAATTTTTGGGGAGATTGAGCACATGTTTCTTCATTGATGTCAAAGGGGGGGAGAGAGCAGTGAAAAATGCCTTATCAATCTTAGGGGGAGCTATGTTTTGAAATTTTGAAGTTTGGCATTGTACTCATATCGATTCTGACACTTAGTCAATTTTCACCAAGTGTTTCCATCAATGCCAAAGGGAGATATTGTTGGTATATGGCTTGTAGTGTTGTCATTGATGGAAACATAAGTCATTCATCCAATCCACAATTTAGTATTGGTGTATACCGACAAATTGAATGAAGAACATGGTATCCGATAAAAAGTAACGATGTTAATTTATGTAATTCATCAGAATATTATTTTGAGTTGTGGATCTCAGAGAAACGTATGTTGATGTTCGTGCTACTTTATTCAAGATGTATTGAGGTGCAAATTTACTGGTGTACAATCTAGGAGATCCAATGCATTGATCTTTCTGTTATCTATACTAGAAGGTTGACTTGTCAAATATAGCCAATGTGGATGTATAAGGAGTAATTGGTTAAATATTTTTTGTGTTCAAACATGTTTATTTGGATCTTCACTATGCGATGACAATCTATGGGTGGTGCACATTAAGAATTACTTGTGTATTAAGCTGATAGTTGAAAAGTATTTTATGTTTTATAAAAGCCGACATATGGATTATCAAACCTTTGGTAGCAGATATACATGAGATTGTTTGTATCATTTTGAAGTAGCAAGTGTGTGAGATGTGAAGTATGCTAGTGTGTGATGTGAAATTCAAAAGAATAGTGATGTGAAATCATCTGTACATGGATTTTTGATGCAAAGAGTAGAAAAGAGCAAAGCAGAGTAGAGTAGAGCGAAGTGCAAAATCAGATAGAAGTTCTAGAATCTGATTTATGAGCCTAACCGGAACTATAACCTAGAATGAGTAGATGCTATTACTTCAATTCAGTCATTCAGATGGTTTTAATCTGAACATTTTTTTAAGGCAATGAGCCTTTCTATTTTGAGCAGTGAGATCTAGGCAGTGAGTCTGAATGCAAGTGCATTCCATTTTTGTAAAACTTATATTTGAGTACTCAAATTGTGGATTGACCTCCACCATGGTTTTTCCCCTAACAGGGTTTCCAAATAAAAATCCTTGTGTTATGGTGTTGTGGATGATTAATTGGAATGTTTTCATCTTTTCTTTGGTTTAATGTGGGAATAGTTTAACTATCAGATTAATAAAGTTCAAATTTGCAAAACACTGATTCACCCCCCTCCTAATGTTCCCTTGAGTCCAACATTGGGATCTTGTTGCTTGCTCTATAATTTTCCCCTCTCTCGGTGCAGTCATCTATTTCCACTCTGTGAGTGTTTTCAAATTCTTCACTTTGTAATTTCTTTCTTGATATAAGTTATGTGTAGTGATTTCCTCTCCCTATGCCAAGAATTTGTCTTGAAGTCCATGTTTTTATCTTTAGCCAATCCTTGCTAATATTTTTTCTCTTGGACCGCATAGAACTGATATTAGATTATCTTTGTTTTTGTATAGTAATTTAGGAAACTTATATACGTTGTTCCATGCCTCCTTCATTCAATTCAATAGAAACCAGATGTCCATAGGGTGTTGTTATTAATTCTTTGAGGTTTCCATGCTAGAGATGTCAGTTTGAATATGTTAGAGTCCATGCACGTTTAATGGTGTTTTGTGAAACCAATTGATATGTAATGTGAATTGGTATTGATCTAATATAAGCCACTGAATTGTTTGGTTCAGCCTTTGTAGACTGAGGTATTCATTATACTGAAATTTCATTTCTTAAACCACCATTGTATATATTTCGATTGGATTAAATTAGATTTATATAATATCATATAACATTAGAAAAGACTATGTATAACTTTCACTTTTGTTTTAAATCGGTGACATACCATTCCCTAACTATAGTAAACGTTAATTAAATTAGTGACTCAACTATCAATTTTGAGTTTGAATTATGTGTAAAATTGGTATTGATTTTTTCTACAAGTTGGAGTATTAGTTATCGATTTAAGTTGAGTTTCATATGTTAGTTGTATTCTTCATATGCACATTCTCTATTGACATTAGAACGTAATTATTATAGTGTAAATGTATAGCTAAGTACTTGTATATTGATTACTGGTATTTCATTCCAGCCGCGGGTTGCCTGTGTGTTTATTAATTGGCCTTTGTAAGGGATTTAGATATCGGCCTTTACTTGATAGTTGCCTATCACCCTTTCATTTATGTTTCATATTGATATATAAATATAAACAGATACGATATGTTGATATAATGTTTTGATATAAGTGCTTGATATAAATATCATAAAATCATTATTATATTTAAATTTATTATTCTGTTAACAACATTACATTAGTTAATATACAAAACATACATATATATATGTTTATATATATATATATATATATATATGTTTGTGTGTATGAGTGAGTATGTTTAAGTGTTCATGTATATAGATTATTTTCTTGCAAAAGTATCTTATTTCTTTTATGTATTTTTAATTAAACAGATGAAACAAACGAATAAGTGGTTTAGAAATGGGATATTTTTGTAATCAAATAGTTGAAGTTAGTTTATATGAAAAGAGAATATCTTTGAATAATAATTAGTTAACGTTAAATGGTCACTTGTAAAATATTCATTTACTCCATGTTTCCTATCGTTATTGCTTTGGTGTGTTGTGAGAAATTATTCATTTGTGTGAGTCATTGTGGGAGGTATACATTGGAAGTCTTCCAGAGGTTTGGAGAAATTATGTTTTGACTAAATGTATGTGTTCAACCTTGAATTTGGTTGATAGGATATTTTCTATGTGTTATTGAGGGGGTTTTAGCCATGCACTAGTTAGTTTAATGGTTGATTTGTGTGGGATGGTACATGTGTCACCTTTTTGTATGCTCATGTGTTTCTATGAATTGTGCATGTTGGCTTGCCCTATTGGATGTGTTGTTTTTTTTGGTTGTTAGAAGGAGGAGTGGCTCTCAATGGGGGTCGGTGCACAAAGGGGCGTCTAGGACAACTCGTATGGGATTTCCTTAACTAAGTGATAACATAATTAATTACTAGGGGGGGTGGGTAGAATTTTACTCTAATTAAGATAATCGGATGCCTCACCCATGTCTGTAGTGCTCATTCAGGCTAATGATGGGTTGAGAAGGCTTGGTTGGCAAGACCAACCTCTTTGCCTTCATGAAAAGAAGTTGGTTCTGTATGTGTCACCCTATGGGGTCGACATCTAATGTAAGTCTGTTAGGACAACCATAGATGGGGGTCAACATTTAGGGAAAGACTGTCAGGACAACCCATGCCAGGACCATGTGATGACAATCTACCCTGCTACAATGTAGCTTTTCCTTGGCTTGTCTTTCCATTCTATGTTTGAGTGTGCCTCTGGAAGTGGTGTCACCATTGTGTAATGTTATATTGTATTGTACATGTTGGGATCCCTTATAGTCTTATTGTACCAGTTGGATTTCATCTTGTTGTCATTGTGGTGTTGGTGCCCTTTCACTATCTCCTAGCACAGGGGGTAGACCTTAGGGTTCGACATGGTCAAGTTGAATGTTCCTTGTACTTCATTGGGTTCCCTCACTCCATTCATTTTCATGGTGACTACTCCTAGATATGAATACTTCTACACTTATCCCATTTCTTGTGGATTGCATTTCATGTATTTGTAATGTATCATATTTCTAATGTACTCTCCTCACATGTGTTTGAGGAAACATTGTTGTTCATGATGTAATGATGTAATATTGTAACTTATTGTGGAACTTTCTCTTGTAATTGATAAAGTTAATGAAATTTATTTGAATCTATTATCCATTGATGACTTGTTATGAGTAATGGTGTGGCTTCTCACATTATGTTTTAGAGATATATGTTTTGATTTTGATGAGTACTATAGTCATTGAACCTTGAAGGCATCGTTTGGATCAAGAAGTACTCAAGATTTGATATCTTGAGGAGTGACTTCCCAGGGTTTAGGTATCTTAAGAAGTTACCTCTAAGGATATCTTATCTTGCAGAGCTTCTTAGTGCATCAATATACCTAAATGCGGTTTGAGATAGTGGATGGCATAATTTAACTTTATGTATATTTAAATATGTATATCATTCTTGTTATATTCTCTTGAAATTAAATGTTATACTCTCTTTTTTAATGAATAATATGATGATGATTATGTTGGATGTTGTGGTTATGTTTCTGATATGTAGTTTTCATTGATTTCAACATAATTAGTATTAGTGTCTTGAAGTTTGTATATCTCGAGGATATTGAGAAAATTATAATAAATATGTTGGAGCCTATCTGTGAAGCTGTGAAGTTCAGTGTGGTGAAAAGTTCAATATGTTGGTGTTCATGAGTTGCACATTAAAGGGCTTGTTTATGAGCCTATCTAGCTTATCCTTAGGAAGTTTCAAAGGTATGCATGAAGATTGGAGCAAGTTGTGAGTTTTTGTGTTCCTATAGTTATTTTTTTATTGTAGTTGGTGTTTCTAGAAGAAGAGAATGTAACTCTGGTAATCTGAGTTGTTGTGTATGCTCCTGTGATGTTCGTTGATTTTTCTAGATCATGCTTTATCCTTATTGCATGTCCACATTGATCGATGTGCTTGTGATCAAATATTTTTCCTTTGTGTGTTCAGGCTTTTCATGTTCTTGGTTGACATGGTGGTTGTAGCATGTTGTGGATCCTCATGGATTAATTTTTGAATGGTTGGTGCATTCGAGGATTTTTTTTTAGGTCTTCATTATGTTGTGACCGAATTCGATTGGTGCGCATTGAGATTTGTTCATGAATTGGATCGACAATTTGTATTCATCTATTCTTTATTTTTGGCCGACAAAGTTATTGATGTAATTCCATGTAGCGAATATATAAGAGGAATTTTTATCTTCAATTGAGAAGTGAGTGTGTGTGGTATGCGAAGTATGCAAGTGCTATGTGTGAATTAAGATTAGATCATTTGATTGCAGATTAGAGTATGAATAATTTTGAGCGAAGTGTGAAGAAGTGTTTCTATGCCTAACTGGAACTGTAATAAAGCTTTTGAAGAAGCTACTTTCTCAATTCAATCTTTTCAAATGGATTTAATCTAAAATTCTTATGTAAGACAACATGTCTTCCTTTGAGTAGTGAGCTCTAGGTAGTGTGCCTGAATGCATGTGCATTCTCATTATTCATTTCTCTTATAATTTTAATAGGGTATAACTTGTGGATTAATCTCCATCATGGTTTTACCCCTAACAGGGCTTCCACGCAAAAATATTGGTGTTATGTGTGTTTTTGATGTGGTGATTGTTTATTCTTAATGTTCTTTCATCAGATCTGAGAATAAGTTGAGTAAATTTTAATAAGTTTGAATAATATGTGGCAATTGATTCACCCCTCCCCTCTTAGTTGTCTATCCTTGTGTTTCCAACAATTGGTATCAGAGAAGGTTCCTCTGAAGAAGTTTAATAGCTTGAGGTGATTTGAGATGGCATCATACAAGAAGGATAATCCTAGATTCGATGGAACAAACTACTCTTTGTGGAAGGCTAGAATGGAGTGTCATTTGAAGTGCATTGGTGAACCCTTCTAGAAGATTACAAGGAATGGATATGTTCTTCCTCATAATGGTCCCTCTACTCCTGATGAGATCAAAGAAGTTGAAACTAATATTAGGGCTATAGAAGCATTACTAAGTGCTCTGATAGATTTAGAGATGACAAATGTGATGGGTCTGAGAATAGCACATGAGATATGGAAGAAGTTGGAAATATTGTATGAAGGAGATGCACAAGTGAAAGGTACTAAGCTACAAATTCTGAAAGGCAAGTGGGAAAATATGAAAATGAGTGAAGATGAAAACATTATTTCTTTCATTCAAAAATTAAATGAAATAGTGATGGGTATCAGATGTGTCGGTGGAACATTGGATGAAGGAGAGATTGTGGCTAAAGTACTCAGATCATTGCCTACTTCTTAAAAAATGAAAGTTCATGCTATTGAAGAGCTCAGGATAGTAACAAATGTGACAAGAGATATGTTGATTAGCAAGCTTGTTTCCTTTGAGTTGAGTGAATTTGGTGATTCTACCCCTAAGACAAAATCTACATTTAAAGCTACTATATTTGGAAGAAACCAACATAGATATGATCCAGGAGAAAGTTCTAGAAAGACATTCAAGTATGAAGATGAAATGAAACATATTGAAGATGAAGAAAGAGAGTTAGAAGAACTAAAAGCATTGATTGTGAAAAGAGAAGCCAGAGGACAACGTAACTATAAATGAAAGTTTCCTATTAAATGTTTCTCTTGCAATAAGATAGGTCATTTTACATCAAGGCGTCCTAAAAGAGTTCCTAGGTCCAAATCTGATAATCCTAGATTTCAAAAGAAATGTTATTATGCTAAAGAAGGAGTTACTGATGATGAATCTGATAAATAAAATAGAAATGAAGATGGATGGGTATTCATTGCTATCAAGGAAAATGGTTTGGTATCCATTGAATCTGCTAGTAATAAGAATGTTGAGAAAGCTCTTGCAACCAGAATTGAAGAAAGGATGAGTTGGTGATTGACAATGGATGCTCACATCATATGACTAGTGAGAAAAGCAAGTTTGTAGGCTTGGAAAAATATGACGGTGCTGTTATAAGATTTGGCGACAACAATGCTAGTGTGATTTGTGGGAGAGGTACTATTTCTCTTGGTGGTAAACATAATACTAATGATGTTCTTTACGTAAAAGGATTGAAACATAATCTATTGAGTGTTGGATAGATGGTCAACAAAGGATACAATCTTTAGTTCAAATATGGAAAGTGAAGGATACTAGGAAGTTCTAGAAATGTAATTGCTTCAAGCACAAAGACAAGAGGTAACGTTTTTCACCTAGGTACTACTGGTGAAAGTTGTTTAATTTCTCAAGTTGATGAGAGCTGGTTATGGCATAAAAGGTTGTGTCATGTGAATTTTGATAACATTGTCAAAGTAAGCTCCACTCAAGTAGTTAGAGATCTTCCTAAGCTAGTGAAGCCTACTAACACCATATGAAAGGAATATCAGATGGGAAAGCAGACTATGGTTTCTTTTCAGAGAAAACAACATCATTCTAATGGAGTATTGGAGCTGGTGCATACTAATCTATGTGGTCCCTCCAAAATTAGAAGTCTACAAGGATAAAGTTACTTTATGTTGCTTATTGATGCTTACTCTAGGATGATATGGGTTTCTTTCTTAAGAGAAAAATATGAAGCATTAGAAAAGTTTCAAAGTTTCAAAGCTATGGTTGAGAATGAGACAAGTTTGAAGATTAAATGCTTAAGGTCAGATAGAGGTGGTGAGTTATCCTCTTAGGAATTCAATTCTTTCAGTGAAGAGCATGGAATCAAAAGGTAGTTATCTACTCCATAGACTTTTTAATAGAACGGAGTTGTAGAGAGAAAGAAAAGAATAATTCTAGATGTTGCTAGAACTATGATGTTGGAAGGTAATGTACCTCATATCTATTGGACAGAATTTTTAAGAACTGATGTATGTACCATTAACCAGGTAAAGGTCAATGGTAATTCTGGTAACACTCCTTTTGAGTTGTGGTTTGGTTATAAGCCTACTATTAAATATTTCAATTTTTTTGGAAGTATATGTTATATCAAGAGATATGAGGATATAGGAAATTTTGATGCTAGGAGTGATGAAGGAATCTTTCTAGGTTATTCTACTAAAAGAAAGGCCTACCGGTGCTATAACAGAATATTGAAGAAAATGGTTGAAAGTGCAAATGTCAGAGTTGATGAGGACACTGCTAGATCATCCATATACTATGGATATGATTCAGATGACCAAAATGATAGTATTGATAAAGGAAAGAATGCTCAAATGCATAATCAAGTTCAAATTGTTCTAGTGAATCAAGTGAATCAAGAAGGAGAAGCTAGTGAAACTGCAAAAGAAAGAATAGAACAACCAGAAGTTTGAGAGAATCCTAAAGTTTCGATGTATGTAAAGCTAAATCATTCTAAAGATTAGATTATAGGAGATAAGAACAAAGGTGTGTAGACAAGAAGAAGAATTACAGAAGAATATTATCTAATTTCCATGACTAAGCCCAACAATGTCAGTGAAGCATGCAAAGATGAAAATTGGATGGAAGCAATGAAGGAAGAATTGATGCAGATAGAGAAAAATGACACATGGATTCTTATTCCCAGACCTCAATATAAAAATTTGATTGGAACCAAATGGGTCTTTCGGAATAAGTTGAATGAACAAGGTGAAGTGGTTAGAAATAAAGCAAGACTGGTATGTAAAGGGTACTCATAGATGGAAGGTATTGATTTTGAAGAAACCTTTGCCCCTGTTGCTAGCATTAAATCTGTAAGATTGTTTCTTGCTTATGCAGCTTACAAAAATTACAAAGTGTATCGAATGGATGTAAATTCAACATTTCTAAATGGTAAGCTAGATGAAGAAGTAAATTTTGAGCAACCAGATGGATTTCAATTGTTTGATAAAGGAGATATGGTTTTTCGATTGAAGAAAGCATTGTATGGACTCAAGCAAGCCCCTAGAGCTTGGTATGCTAAACTGGATAAATTATTGTTGAAGCTTGGATTCAATAAAGGTACTGCTGATAGTAATTTTTATTTTAAGATGGAAGGGGATAAAGAGTTGATTATTTAAGTTTCTGTTGATGACATCATTTTTGAAGGAGATGATGAATTATTCATGAAGTTTGTTGATTCAATGAAAAGTGAGTTTGAGATGTCAATTATTGGAGAGTTGAAATTATTTTTGGGTTTTCAAATTATTCATTTAGATAATGGAATCTTTATATCTCAGTCCAAATATGTAAGAGAGTTACTAAAATTTTTTGGCATGGAAGACTCAAAGCTTGTTGGTACAGCCATGGTAATCGGATGCAAGTTAACATAGAATGATGATTCTCCTAAGGAAAATTAGACAAGATACACGTCAATGATTGGTGGATTGCTTTACTTGACTCAAACTAGACCAGACATCATGAATGATGTATGTATGGTTGCTAGATATCAAGCCGATTCAAAGGAATCTCATGTGACTATTGTAAAGAGAATTTTCAGATACTTGAAAGGGGCAACTGATTTTGGCCTATGGTATCCTAAAGATGATGGTCTTACTTTGAGTGCCTTTATTGATGCGGATAGGCTAGGAGATTTGGATGACAGGAAAAGTACTAGTGGTGGTGCCTTCTTCTTGGGGAAGAAGTTGGTGTCTTCGCTAAGTAAAAAGCATAATTACATTTCCTTATCTACCGTTGAGGCAAAATATATTATTGTTGCAAACAATTATACTTAAGTAATATGGATGAAGCAGATGCTAAGAGATATCAGAATTGAGTATGATAAGCCTATTGTTATATTTTGTGATAAATCAAGTGCCATAAACATTTCTAAGAATCTGGTGCTGCATTAAAAGACAAAACATATATCTATCAAATATCACTTTTTGAGAGACAAGGTGAGTGATAAAGAAGTCAAACTGGAGTAGGTTCCTACTAAGGAACAAATTGTAGACATCTTTACTAAGTCATTTCCTAAGGATACTTTTGAGTATCTCAGAGGGAAGTTAGGGGTGATTTCCCCTCCTAATCATAACTAAGATGCAATTCTTTGCATCAGTATATGCTTTTACAGTCATATCTTGTTTCAGATTGATGTTATGGTGATTGCTACTCAAGGGGAGCAATCAGATGGTTCAAATATGTGGTTTAGAGCTTGTGTGCCTTTTCCATTTATGTCAAAGGGGGACAAGAGTAATGTGAAAAACTTTTGGGAGAAGAGTAATACTGGAAGTGCTAAAAAGAAAAAGGGGAGAAGAGTGCAATATCTAAGGGGGGGACTATTGGTGAAGAGCTAGTTGTGTTGATGGTATTTTTCACATCATGTGTTTCCATGAATGCCAAAGGGGGAGATTGTTGGATGTTGTGGTTGTGTTGTTGATATGTGGTTTTCATTGATGTCAACACTATTAACATTAGTGTCTTGAAAGTTGTATATGTCGAAGATATTGAGAAAATTATAATAAATATGTTGGAGCCTATCTGTGAATATGTGAAGTTCAGTGTGGTGAAAACTTCATTATGTTGAAATTCATGAGTTGCACATTAAAGGTTTTGTTTATGAGCCTATCTACTTTATCCTCCGGAAGTTTCAGAGGTGCGCAACAAGATTGAAGCAAGTTGTGAGTTTTTGTGTTCCTATGGTTATTATGTTATTATAGCTGGTGTTTCTGGAAGAAGAGAATGTAACTCTAGTAATTTAAGTTGTTGTGTATGCTCCTACAATGTTCATTGATGTTTCTAGATCATGCTCTATCCTTGTTGCACATCTGCATTGATTGGTGTGCTCGTGATTGGAGATTTTTCCTTTGTGTGTTTGGTATTTTCATGTTCTTGGCCGACATTGTGGTTGTAGCATGTTGCAGATCCTCGTGGATTAATTTTTGAATGGTTGGCATATTTGAGGATGTTCTTTTAGGTCTTCATTATGGTGTGACCGACTTCAGTTGGTGCGCATTGATATTTGTTCATGAATTGGGTCGATAGTTTGTATTCATCTATTCTTTATTTTTGGCCGATAAAGTTGTTGATGTAATTCCATGTAGCGGATATATAAGAGTGATTGTTTTCTTCATTTTGATAAGTGAGTGTGTGTGGTATGTGAAGTATGTAAGTTCTATGTGTGAATAAAGATTAGATCATTCGATTATAGAGCAGAGTATGAATAATTTTGAGCGAAGTGTGAAGAAGTGTTTTTGTGCCTAACCGGAACTGTAATCAGGATTTTGAAGAAGCTACTTTCTCATTTCAATCTTTTCATATGGATTTAATCTAAAATTCTTATGTAAGACGATGTGTCTTCCTTTGAGTAGTGAGCTTTAGGCAGTGTGCCTGAATGCATGTGCATTCCCATTATTCATTTCTCTTATACTTTTAACAAGGTATAATTTATGGATTAACCTCCATTGTGGTTTTTCCTCTAACAGGTTTTTCACACAAAAATATTGGTGTTATGTGTGTTTCTCATGTGGTGATTGTTTATGCTTAATGTTCTTTCATCAGATTTGAGAATAAGTTGAGTAAAGTTTAATAAGTTTGAATAATCTATGACAATTGATTCACCCCCCCTCTTAGTTGTCTATCCTTGTGTTGCCAACAAATTATTGCATATGTTAGTTAATTAGATGGCTTTTATAATGCATTATAAGTGACATGATTTGGATGATTCATATTGTTAGTTGGAATGGTTTAATATAATGAACTGTAATTATTATCAATTTAGTCTATGGGATTCTATTAGCGTAGTCACAGACCTTAGAGGACTTAGGTTAAAATATGAGTTATTGTTTCATTTGTAATCTTTAATATGTTTACACTTCAAAAAAAAATTGTACCATTTTTCTATGTTGTTAGTGTGTTATCCTCTAGGGTCATGTGGCGGGGCATTACAAGTGGGTTAGGATCATCACTTGTCAACTTGGATTTTCCCTAGCCTCTGTTTCATAGGCCCCTTTACTAAAAGAAACTATCATGTGTGCAATTTTCCTTTGCAAAGTAAAGTTAGAATTGTGTGGTTGGATCTGATGACGCCTCAACCTATGAGAAAAGAAGCAAATGTAGGTATAATTTTATTGTCTTTACAACCGCATATCCCACATATTGTAGCCCTAGATTTTAGTTTTCTCTCCAAATACTCACATACATCTATACCGTTCTGCTGGATAATAAGGAGGTGGTTATTAACTCTCATAATGTTGCCCTAAAATTCAAGGTTACACAAATGACACTTCCAAAACTTTGTGCCCCCAGATGCCTCATTCCTACTGTGTAAATTTAACGCAAATTATTTCAAAGGAGACTTAGTATCAAAGAGACCCTTAGAAATATGTGCTAGTATTTTAGAGGGACAATTCATATTTTTATTTGCACTTGCTATGGAACTCATAGTTTGGGTTTTATGCTCACCCCTATTTACTTCTATATTTTCATCATCCTTAGGTGCATAATTAGATTCAATTCCACTTTGAACTTGAACTTAAATGTCATCCTCACTCATGCTATGAGAACCCATAGTGACACTGTAATAAATAATGTTAAATTCATCCTTCCTTTCTCAAATCCACTTTGAGTTCTATCCATCTCCCTTTGTTCATATAATTTTAAAATTAATATTCAAACTATGCATGCAACATAATGCAAAGGATTAAGACAAATATTTTCTATTATTTTCTTACTTTAGGTTGCATGAAGTGTAGAAGCAAAGGAAAATAAAATACAAATCTTTGTTCTTAATATTTGTCAACAAAATATTTCATTTTTTTTCACTCTAGGGTGCATGAAGTGTAGAAGAAGATAATAAAAAAAAGTTTAATTCTAGTTTGACAAAATAAAAAAATGAATATATAAACTAATAAAAGTAATTTGTAAAACTTAAATAAAAAATATTATAGCTTGTTGTATAATTTTTTTTTGAGAAATAAAAAAATTAAAACTAAACTAACAACTATTTAAAATTTACAAATTAAAATTAAAATTTATAATTTAGTATATATTTTTATTTTTAAATTTTAATATTGATGACAATATGAATATACAACCATCTTTATGAATGTGAATATAAAACTAATTAAAAAAATAAAAAAGTCATAGAATCCTACCTCATGCTTGAAAAATCCTTGTAAGTTGGTGTAGATCATCTTCTTCCTCATCTTCTCACTCTCCTCAACCCTCTTGCACTTGCAACACTTTACTCTGACTCTTTCACTCACACTCACACTATTATCTTGTTGTTGATTAATGTTGGTGAGTAAAAATAATGGTTTGAGGGTTTTTTATAATGCTTGTGGGGCTTAGGTGGATCCCATGGGTCATTAACGTTTGGCCTTAGGCGTTGGAATAAAGAAAAATTAAAATTAAAATTAAACTCCTTTTTTGTTGTCCGATTGTGAGAGACACTTGAGCATCCTTGAGATGGTCAAGGGACTCCCAAGAGTCCTCTAGAAATCTTGGGGAAATCTCGATGAGGAGATGTAGCAGGGGCACATTTCTTCCAAGTCCCCACATCCCAAAAATGGCCTTATCTTTGAGACATAGGGATTTTCAGGGGGACACATCCCTCTGGAATAGTGGTAAAATGTCATGAGGCATTTGATGCAAGTAGAGTGAAAGATGAATCATGAAAATTGTAATGCCTAATTTGCACTAAAAAGGGTAGAACCCTATGATATCAATAATGCAATAATGTTTGAATGGCCTAGGATAGTATGGAGAATATAAGAACAAGGTTTCTTAATACATAGTGATAATGCCATTAACTTTCTCCTTGTTGGTAGCTTATATAACTTGAATCACTTCTCATGGAGGACTATAAAATGGATACATTGAGTATTGCACATCTTTCAAAATTATCAAACATGGGTTTTACTTTATTAGTTGTACTCAAAATAATTAAGGTGAACCAGACGAATAAGAGTAGGGAAAGTTATCAAAAATTGAAAAAAAACTAGGAAGTGTTTCTCTTCCTACTCAAATTTCTATGTAAATTGCATCTCATGTTGTAGAGTTTAAGGATGAAGGCCTTCAAAATACATGTAGGGATTATAGTAATTCAAGATACATTTTATATTAGTTCTTCTCTCATGGGTTTTATAATTATGGCTTGAATTTTTTTAATTTTCCATGTATTAGTTAGGACTTGAAGCTAGGACCTCATGTTCACTATTAGGGTGTTCTATCACTGATAGAGCTTCAAATTTTGTTCTTTGAATTCTATTATTATCCTGCCTCTGTACTGGTTTGTCTTATAATTTGGAAGTGACCTAAGGTTGGGGTTTTATTTTTTTTCTTCATGAAAATCCTAATGTTTAATCTAATACCTTGGGTAGGATATTTTCGTTTGTTACCTTTTTGAAGGGGGTTTTAAAATGACTTATGTCCCATTGATTCGTCTAGGCCGAGCCCCTTTTAATAAATAGTGTTAAATATTTTTTCCTAAGTTTACATTGGCATGTGCCCCATTTTTAAGAACAACATTAAGCCATCATTTGTTGTTGGCCTAGGCGATGTCCCCTTGTCCCTTTAATAATTGTTTTATATTTCGCAGGGACATTTTTTGGTGACCATCGATCATCAAACAGTTGATCCTGACCATTCCCCATGATCCTGTGATGGCCTCATCACCGAGTTTCAACCGATTGTGATATCACAGGTGAGCGCCACATGTCTCAATTGCCAACACCAAAAAATATTAACAGAGTGCTTTAATTTTTATGTCGGTCTTTAATACGTTATATAATGGGTTACTAAAATAGTTGCGAGATGCACGTGCTCAAGATCGACGTTGGTGTTATAATCTTGATGAAAAAATTGCTCAATGGTTATGTTCAGCACTGGTGACTCCTGTGAATGAACACGATTGTTCTTGGTGGTGATCAATGGTTTCCCACCATCGTGTGATCCAAAGATGCAAGGTGTTTAGTGATTACGATATCATAGGAAAGTGCCACATGTACTCCTTTGGCACTACATACTATGGTGGGCCCTCGATGCTGACATGGAAATTACATCAGCATTTTTGAAGGTGGTCATTCGATGATCTGACAAAGGTAAAAGATCGACGGTTAGAATTTAAATTCGCATCAAATGTGATTGGAGCTGTTGGCGCGACATGTAAGTGAGTTTTAATGGTGGATGAGACGTTTACTAGCTCAATTCGAGCGACATAAAGCAATTTTTCCTTCATATTATTTCACCACAAAGAATTCAAGCACCTTTGGAAAGTAGTTACAGAGCCAATGAGAGTTTGGTCTTCTACAAAGCATAATCCCGTGAGTTGTTCTCTATATTGCTTTAGTTACTCTAATTGTGGTTTTATGAAGAGTTGCAGTGTGTTAGTCAAAGGGTTTGTTGATTACTATCATAGGGGCACTGGTTTGATTGAATTGTGGGGAATTACAAGGTTCTATTGTACTTTTGTTGTCTGAGTAGCCCTAGTCTTTTGAAATTTTAAGTTTTAAAGAAGGCCTATTTTATTTGAGATGGCACCACCAAAGAAACATTCCAGCCATGTGGATTATTTACATAGGAGTTTGTATGATGATTTCCTCAACCAATTGTCATTATCAACAAATGATAAGAGGAGGGGTTTAGTTCTGATGAATGGAAGAACCCTAGGTGAAGGATTAGTGTGCAAAAATTATAACATTGCAGATGCTAGGGTTCCTATGATAGGTTTAGAAATGTTCAAGCTCTGGTATGGGCAGTACAATTTACCTCACCCTTTCTCTAATGCCTTGAGATATGATATGAGGAAATTGGTTGAACCAAACGTGTTCCCTGATGTGGACCTGCTCAGGGCTGTGGCAGCACGATATGATCCTATCACTAGAGTGATTAGGGATAATGATGGAGGGGTTTCGTTGACTATAAGCAAAGAAGGAATTCAACAAGTATTTGATTTGAGTGAACCCAGTTCATTTTTGGTTCAAATTGATCGTGAGGAGATGAAGCAAGAATATTCAAGATCAAATCTATTCTTCAGGTTGAAGCTACTTCCTCCTCATCTAGGTAAGGCAGGCAGTTCTACAGTTTACATTAGTCCCAGTGACCAAGAGCCTTCCAGGCTAAGCTACTTTTCCAATCACTTTTTGGCCACTTTCTGCTCACTTTTCCAGATTATGGGTTTCAGCCCAAATACTATTATGCCAATTGCATACATGTTCATGGGGTCCCAGATACAACACCCCAATTTCTCTATGATATATGACTTTACATCTTTTCTGGCAGAAAAGATACATGATGGATTGCTGAAATTGCAAGTAGGAGATACTAGCAATCCTTTCTTCTGGTACTCATTGCTAATGTACATGTTTTTGTATAAGAATGTAGACTTCTTCTTAGACAAGATGGAGTTAAGGAAGGACATAAATGGAGAAAGGTTACCCGTGCAGGTCTGCATTGCAGACCTGTCATACAACAAAGGAAGCGCCAGTTATGTGCAATTTGACAATTTCTTTGCTTCCAGACTCAAGACTGGGTTAATTGTTAATGTGCCTAGGATTCTTGAGGATCTTCACGACTTTCTCAGACCTAAGGGGAGGAAGCCTGATTTAAAGGTTTGTCACAACTGGGGTGACATCATTTTGTACCCAATCAGTATTGTTCTTAGAGTGTATGGTTTCCAGGGAGCCCCACATATCCTCCCTTTTAATGTGCCATCCAGAATGGGGTTTTCTAAGGTCATGTGGAAAATAGGTTGTATTCATGAGGACAACTTGACAGGGAAGGGGAAAGGGACTCTCTTCCATGATTACACTGTTGTATCAAATTTTGTTTTCTCCAAGGGAGGATGGGTCCATTTCGAGAGATATTTTGATGACTTTCATTGGAGGAATGGTCCCAGGCGGCAACATGATCTAGAGGGTTTCTTTAGCTTGTTTAGGCAATGGATTAAGGGTGACAAATTTACCCATGAGTTTAATTTTCCTGAAGACTTAATCAGGAATGAATTTTCTTTGAATAGACACGAATTGAACAAAGAGAAGTGGATTGCATATGAAAAATTGTTGGCTGCAGTGCATAAAATGGATCCCAAGTATGATCCATTGATGGAATTCACTCCATTCCACAAGAAGATTGATTTATTGATGGATAATTTCAGAGAGATCATGGGCACTCTGATGACAAAGAAGGTCAATTTGGATTTGGATTTTGGTATACAAAGACTAGAGGTGAGGCCTGAAGAAACAAGCCCGACTTATCAACCCACAGTGAGCTAGCCTCTTTACAAGAGAAAGAGGAGTGATAGTAGTAATGAGGAGGAAGAGGAAAGCAGATAATAAAGACCTCAGCTCACCCAGGGCCAAAGATTAGAGCACTTGGAGGAATAAAAATAATTGATTTAGATTCTCCACCACAAGTTGATCTTGCATTTCCACCATCAAAGCCAAGCCCTAAAAGGCGAAGAGTTAAGGAAACACAAGAAGCTCTGATGGATGAATTAATTGTTACTGATCAAGATATGTAGGTTGGTATTCCATCCCCTCCTAGATCAACTCAATTAGTACTATCTGATATGGATGTAAAAGGCCAATGTGTACAAGATGCCAGAATGGAAGTATGCAAGGCATTCTTGGATGATGATGCATTTGTGAAGACTCCAATTTCCTTGCAACTAGTGTCGAGGATGAGGTTAGAAGAATACCAAGCCAAATGCAAGGAGAGAAGAGAATCGAGGCCTAATAGTTCTGATCAGGAGAATGATGATGAGGTGAAGGCTGAAATCATGAATGAATTCAAAATCATCACTCCTGAGGAGGGAAGGAATTTGGTGACCCAGGCTAGTGTTCTGATTTTACCTGAGTGGTACCTAGCAGATGCAATGGAATTCAAGGCTTTTCTGAGGTCCAAATATCCCATGCACAACATTGAGGAGGAGTTCAAGGCCACACTCCAAGATTTTTCCTTTAATGAAGAATATGATACCCTGGCTATTTGGGAATTGGCACCTGAGGGAAAAAAGGAAAATGTTACTAATATTAGCCCAAATCTAAGGGGAGGGTTAATCATCACAGAGCTTCAGAGACCTAAAATACAAAAGCTACAAACTTGACTGTAAATGTGGCCAAATTGGCACAAAAGACAACTGAAAGAGAAGAAGTTGATAAGAGAATTTTGATGGAGAAGTATAACACCATTATTGGAGAGTATAGTAAAATGTAGCAAAGGAATTTTGAGCTCCAAAATGAGGTAGACAAGTTGAAATAGAGACAAGTGGGGGAGTCTTCTAGTGCTCCTGGTACCTTGACCTTACCTTCTACATCAAGGTCACTACCTCCAACTTCTCAAATTTTTTCAACTCTTGGATCCCCCATCCAAACTCCTGCTCCTAGTCCTTCATTAGAGTCAGTTGAAGAGGAGGATGAGTACTCTGTAGACCCCACCAAAAATCAGATGCTAAATAAGATTACAGAGATATAGGAAGCTCTCAAATCAAGTGAGTAGGGAATAGTTGCCAAGCGGAATGAAGTTGTGGATACAATTTTGAGGCATCTAAATGAGACAGTTGATGGTAGATTTCCATTAGTTTATTCTTTATATTATTTATTCTTGAATTCAATAAAAAAAATTACTAGGGATTAGGAATTAGTTTTGCATTTAGTTGAGAAACGGATCCCTAGGGCCAATGACCTAGATGATATGTATAAGGCATCTAGATTTCATGCAGCTAACAGGCCTCAATCATTAAGGCCTACTCAATTTTTTGTAAAGTCACTTCTAGGTTTCCAGGCCTTACCTGATGATTTGAGTAGGAGGATTAAGGAGTTAGTAAAGAATTTTGATGACTGGAGTGACACATCTTTACCAGATATAGTAGATGCCCAAGGAAATGTTACATCACTACAACAGTGGCAGGATATGGTAGATGAAGTCATCAATGCACAAATCAAATTGATTTGTGATGACTCAGATTATGAAATGTTGGTGAGTAGTATGGATAAAATCAATAATACCATCACATTTCTGGAGTCTTTTGAAAAAGAGGCGAATGAGGTAGCAGTAAAGTATACACCTTACAGTGCTAAGGTGAATGAGGTGTTAAATTTTGATTAGCCAACAAATGAAGAATATCAAAGATGGGTGGACAAATATTTAACTAAAGAAGAATAGGACAGAGTCTACAACCGGTAGTTAATAGCTCAATGGCTATGGTTATAATAGATTTTGGGTATGTCTTGATGGTAGTTTTGGCGTAAATTTTGGAAGTTTGGCCAATGCAGTAGCTATTCTCTAGTGGACGAGATAAACAAGAAGATTCTCCATGGACTCGATTGTTGTAACAAATTTTTGAAATGTCATAGGACGGTCCAAATGATCGGTGACATGTGTATTTCTAGCCCGATGCTTGTTTTCTCCTTCATTCTCTATAAGAAGGATTTCAAGGCTAGAAATACGGGTTAGCAAGTTAGATATCTTTAGGTTGAGTCTAAGTAAAGTTGCAGAGCAGATTGTAAAGAGCCTGATGTTATAGTGGAAATGCTACTCTTAGGTTTTGTGTTATTCAGTTGTAAGTTTTAGTTTCATGAGTGCTTTATGTTTCAGGACAGTACTAGCATCTAAATAAAAATTACTCATTTCGAGCTCATGTCTCTCCAATGTATGAATATATCATTATCTTGAATAAAATGATCAAGGGTTAATTTTTTCATCTCACTATTGTGGTGTGTATGATTCTTATTTTAAATTTAATTTAAGGAATTAATTAAAAGTCTTAAGTGAGGTTATAGGTGGATATGTTCATGTAAGGATTTGATAAGTAGTATTGGGTTAGAATATAGATTGATAGTATTGTATGGCATCATTATCTAAGATTTTATATGCTATGTGTCTGAATTTGTCATGGATCCTTAAATGCTTATGAATTTGACTCCTCCAATGGTATATGGCACTGGCCTAAGATGTAATCGTTTGTGAGGTTTTGTATTTGTTTGTCTTTGCTTAGAGATTTCTACAAATTGAAAATTAATAACTATCTTAAGTTGTATAATATTGTTGTAGTATCTCATGCTCCAAGTAGTTGATATTATTGATGAATAGTCACTTCATTTCAATATTATCCTATTATGTTTAGCTATTAAGTGAGATGGTCTTTTATTATTGATGTTGTTTATAAGTTTGGTGTAGAGATTGTAAACACATTAAGGGGATCACCCTCCTAGGTTTTGCAGAGCCCAAAGTGTGGGAGGTTTATTAAAACCCTTGTCAATTGGTCCAAGTCCTTTGAGCTGCCCCTGATTGGGATTGGAAATTCCATAGGTAGATTAGAAGATAAACTTGGTTACAGTAAAAACAACCAACAAAATGGTGACTCTACTAGGGATGTTAATTTGAATATTTCTTGTCAGTGGCCGGTTGTCCATTTTTCATAGAGTTATCATAGTATTTATGTGATTTTAAGGTCGATCCGATGGTTTTTGTTTTTTTTCTATCCATTTCTTTTGTCATTCAAAAGGTTTGTGTTATCCTGTGAAGTTTCTTTGTACATTGTCAGTATAAGAAGTTCTAAAGGTCTTTTAAAATTCCACCAAGTGTTTCTGAACAGTTGGTATTCCCAAGATAATTGTGTGGTGAATCTGAAGTCTCTGTACCAGTGAGCATTTTATTTGAAGATTTAACACTAATTAAAAGATCTTTGGGTGAGCACGGATAATGAAGAACACCTAGGTCATTTGTGAAGAATCACCTAGAACTGAAACTGGAAGGTCAACTTCCTAATATGAAGAAGAAGGATTGGATAAAGAAGAAACCAGAAACCAGCAATGCTACTCCCGTGTCACAGAATCTTGTACACCAAGGTACAAGTAAGCCTTTACATCCTATCCTCGAGACTTTTGAGCAAGTATCTAGACATTCAGAGTTAGATAGCTGTGGATTTTTTAATGCATTCTTTAATACACCTATTCAAGAGGATGTAGCATGACATAATAAAGGGCATGTTAGTGTCCAATATGCTGAAAAAAAAGTAGGAGTAGAAGTCAAATCCATCATAGAGAATGCACCAGTGATGTGCCTCCTCCTCCCGTTGAAGATGATGGAACTTCTTTATTATCTAGGCATGTACTTGAAGAAGTAAACTTGATAGACCTAAGTGATACATCAAGTTCTGATATGACCTTGCATAACCCTGATGATGTTTTTGGAGATATTGCTTCCTTAAGATGAGAGATCCAAAAGCAAGTTGAGCTTAGGATGGAAAATGACAAGGAGAAGGAAACATAACTAATGCATGTTGTAATTGAGAGGGATACATTAATTAGACAATTGGAAACAATGAAACTCCTGAACCAAAGTAGACCTAAGCCAGAAGAGGAAGGTCATGTTGTATGGGAAATTGTTGATAAGGTGGTAAATCCATTGTCTAAAGTGAGTCCTGTAGGTTAGGATGATGTCCAACCAAAGCCTGTAGACCCAAAACCCTTGAACCTTGTTAAGCCCCAACCAAGTAATCCAGATCCTAAACCTATTTTGGACAAGGGAAAATAGAAGGCTAAAGGGATCAAGATGAATAAGAGGGTGGTTTCCCACCATCCTAAACAAGATCCCCTTCCACATGTGTCATCACAAGTAGAGACTGCCTTGGAAAATGTTAGGAGGGAAGGGGAAGCTCTAGTAGAAGAGCTAGAGAGGACTGAAATTGAGGTTGCAAATGTAGAAAAGTGAAGGAAAATAAGTTTCCTAAAAATGTTGAGTGTGGATGACGTTACACAAGCTACAACTTCATTAGGTAACCAAGATGTTTTGAAAAATGGTCCTAAACCTAGTCTGGAAAATACCACAAATAACTCTAGCCCAAAGGTTGATGCAACCAAATTTGTAAATCTACATCAAGATGTTCCTAAGACTCAGAATACACGGTCTAGTGATGACTCTTAGAGGACTGATGGACTATTTCAAAGGAGACCTATATAATTGGAAAGGTATAGGCAGTTATTCTTTGATGGTATTTCGAGTTACCCAAATCCCATCCCTGATGAGCTAAGAGAAAAGATGAAAAATTTTGCTAGAAACAATGCTTTTTAAGTAGAGGAACATTTGAAAGCCTTCATGGATATGTTAAATGACTATGAGGTAGAGCATGAAGATGTAGTAATGAAATTATTTGTACAATCTTTGACAGAAGATGCAAGGGATTGGTACAGAGGTCTACCGAATGCTAGTATTGGTTCATGGGAAGAGTTTGAAAAATGCTTCAAAGAACAATATGGTGATAAGAATAATGCTAGTTTCATGCTAAATTAATTCAACAACATAAAGAAGTTAGTAAATGAGCCTGTTATAGAATTTAACCTTAGATTTCAAAAGGAAATGTATAAGTTATTTTAGGTGATGAGACTTGATGAAAATGTTTGTTTAACCACTTATTTTAATGCTTTTGATGCCAAAATGGCATATCTCCTAAGAGATAAGGACCCTCGGACCATGAGGGATGTTTTCAGAGTGGCCATTAATATTCAAAGTAATATGAAATATTTTGGCAAATATGGTAGGAGGGAGGAGTCTACTCTTTTAAAAAATCCTAGGGATAAGACTGAGAAGGTCTCTACTGCAAACGTTAAGGATGATGAGAAGTGGGATAAGGTCCTCAGCACTTTGAAGGACATAAAATATATTGTTGCTAAGAAAGAGAAGGGTCTTTGAAATGATAAGAAATAGTATAATAAAAATGACAGACCTCCTAGATTGCAAAATTATCCTTACAATACAAATTGGAAGGATGGAAAACCAATACTACCCGCCCAGAAGCCTAAAATTGATCAACACACACCATATCCTTTGTAGAAGCATTCTGTAAATTGTGTATAAGATAGACCATGGTGTCAGGTGTGTGAACACCCACATGATCAAAAGTATTGTGGCATTGCCTAGTTGCTTGTGGCTAAAGGAAAAGAAGAGGATGCTCATGATCAAACTCCTGATTATGAGCAGGGTGATGTAAATGTTTGTATGGCCCGGTCATTTATTCAGGAAGCTGAATGTTCTTCTGATGAGGAATTACAAGAAGCTGATGTGGATAATCAATGGAAAAGAAGTGAAATTTATCATCAACAGATTTTTTCTGATGAGGAGGGTGATTTTAACCATCATGCCTGCAATATAGAGTATGCTGAAGATTCAATGTCTCTAAGGAGACCATCAAAATATGAGATTGTCTAGTTGACTGTGGAGATGGCTGCTTACATGAGAAGTACACTTCAGCTAAGAAATAGAACTGTGGGTGGCGATTAGGGTAAACTTGTTGGCCTTTTTATTAAAGAACATAAAGATAAAAACAAGGGTATTAAAGTGGATAGCAAAAATGATGTTGTCAAAATCAACGAGGTCAAGAATGACAAGATTTGGGAAAAAAAGACTGAAACCCCAAAGTCCCATGACGATTTTACTCCTTTATTGGTAAAGACCAAAGTGATTTCCAAGTCTGTTGAATTTGCTCTAGAAGAGAAGCAAAAGAAACTTGAAGGAAATCAGCAACTGGAGAACAAAGAAAATAATGAAGGTATGATTCCTGACTTGCCTAAATACACACACTTAGACATGTTACAAGTACTATCCCAGGTTAAAGTTACTATACCTTTGCTGGAAATGATGAGAATAGTTGAGCATAAGGAAAAAACAATAACCTTGATTACAAGAGTTGCTAGTAGTAAAATTGAACAAGGCAATTGTAAAGAAGCAAAGGACAAAGAAGAAATAAAAGAGAAAGAAGTGGAGGGAATTGTGTCACAAATTCCCCTTGTGTATCTAGGGAATTCTATCAATATGTGCCTTGAGAATATAACCCCTTTTTTCTTGAGTTTTGATATAAATGGGAAGACTCTAAGAAATTTTATGATAGACTCAGAGGCATCAAATAATGTTATGCAAGTCAAGATCATGGAAGCAATGGGCTTAACAGTAGACACTACTCAAGGTAAATTCTATGCATTAGATTCAAGAGAACTGCCAGTTATTGGGACTATTAAAGCATTGCCTTATAAATTGACCCAATACCCTGAGAAGGTTCTGGCCATGACTGTTTTAGTTGTAGACATCCCACATCATTTTCGGATTCTCTTGTTAAGGAAGTGGAGTGCATCAGTGGGAGGTAATATGTAATGTGATTTATCGTTTGCTACCTTCTACATTGATGTGAAAGATGTCAAGATTGAAAGAGAGTCTAAAGTGCCTCATATAATTGAGCATGATCCAACTGAGAATTTGACATGTTTTACTGACAGTGGCATAAATGAATTCAAGGCTGAGGACTCCCTTAGTAATTGTGATAAACCTGTTGCACCGATTGATACAGAAGTGAAACATTTTTCAGAGTCTAATGAGTTGTGGACTATGTATTTTGATGGTGCGAGTTCAAAGGAAGGATCTAGAGTAGGTGTATTGTTAAGGTCTTTGAGGTGAAAGACATTCAGGTTGCTCAAAAACATGGGATCGAGAAGCTCAAAGTGATTGGAGATTACGAGCTTGTGATTTCCCAAGTCAGGTCTAGATATGTGTCAAAGAATAAAAGGCTGAAACAGTATAGAAATTCTATTTGGGATGAATTGGAAAACTTTGATGCTTTTGGTATAAATTGGATGGAGAGAGACCACAATAAGGTGGCAGATTTGCTAGCAAATATTGCATTGAAACCAAATGACCTGACTTATGCTGAAATTTCAAAGGTTGAAGTGCAAACCAGACCATCTGTTCCTGATAATATAAAAAACTAGCAATTTTTTGATAGTGATGATAATATATTGAGGTTCTTAAATTGTGTGGATGAATATGAAAGTCAAGAAATTGAATTTGGAGATATTGTTGAAAAAATTGATGGTAAGGATACTGTGTTTGGGAATGAAGTTATTCAGTTAAACACCAATACAATTCCTAAAGGTTTAATTGTTCTTGAAAGAGTGTTTGACAACTAGGATAGGACAAAGGATAATTGTCCTGCTTCCCATCCTAATGACTTGGAGGAAATAATCCTTGGAATAGAGGCATCACCAAAAAAGGTGTACATTGGAAATAAATTATCACCAAAGGTGAGAAGGATGTTAATTGATTTGTTAAGGAAACTCATACATATGTTTGCTTCATCTTATGATAATCTCAAGGCTTATAGGGAGGATTTATTTCAACATGAAATTCCTTTGAGTGATGGTGCTAAGCCATTTAGGAAAAAGCAAAGGCCTATTAATCCTACCTTGGCTCCTAAAATGCAAGAAGAACTAATGAAGTTGAGAGATGAAGGGATCATCAAGCCAATCACACATTCATCTTGGGTGTCAAATTTTTTGCCTGTGAGAAATTAAAATGGAGACATTAGATTATGTGTGGATTTCAAAAACTTGAATGTGTCTTCATTGAAAGACAACTATCCATTACCAAATATGGAAGCCATGTTGCAGAGGGTGGTAGGCTGTGAGTTTATGTCTATGATGGATGGGTTTTCTGGCTACAACCAAGTCATGGTTAAGGAGTTTGAATAGTTTAAGACAACTTTCACTACACCTTGGGGAACTTATGTCTATGTGAGAATGCCTTTTGGTCTAACAAATGCAGGGTCTACTTTCTAGAGAGCCATGGATGAGGCATTCTCGGATTTCATTAACTTGTTTTTGGAGATTTACCAGGATGATTTGACTACTTATTTCAAGAAAGAAGATGACAATTGTGAACATGTAGAGAAGGTATTTAGCAGAGCATTGGAATATGGTATTTCCTTGAATCCAAAGAAGTGTGGTTTTGGAGTGAAGGAAGGAAATTTGTTGGTACATATTGTTTCTAAGAATGGGGTCAAAATTGATCCAAAAAGGGTGATTGCAATAGATAAAGTCCCACAACCCCAAAATGTCAAGGGAATACAATCTTTCTTTGGACAGATTAATTTCCTAAGGAGATTCATAACAAATTTTGCTGAGATATTTCGCCCTATTTCTAAGATGCTTAAGAAAGTGGCCAAGGTTGAATGGGAAGAAGAGTCAGTATAGGCTTTTCAGACCATTAAGCAAGCTATAAAGGAAGCTCCTATGTCAAAAACCCTTGATTTTTCCAAGCCCTTATAGATTTTCTCATTTGCTTCATTCCACACAATTGCAGTTGTGTTGTTGCAAAATAATGTTAAGGGTTTTGAACAACCTATAGCCTTTTTAGCAAATCCTTGCAGGCTACAGAACTCAAATATGATGTAAATGAAAAACAGGCATATGAACTAGTAAAAGCAGTAAAATCTTTCAAGATATATTTGATGGGAGCTACAGTAATTGCCTATGTACCTAGTGCTGTTGTGAAGGACATTTTCACACAATACGAAGTGTAAGGAAGAAGATGTAGATGAATCAATAGGATCCAAGAATTCAACACTGAAATCCAGATTGCTAAGCAGGTGAGAGGAAAAGGATTGGCCAAGCTTATGGCCCAGAGTAATCTGGAAGAAAATAAGATAAATTTGATTAAACAAGAGAACAGATCACACATATGTGACATGGAACATTCTGATTAGTACAAAGGTGTGATCTATTATTTACAAAATATGAGATATCTTGATGATTTGAGTGAAAATGAAAAGAGGACATTGAATTTGCATGCTATCAAATATGTTATCATAGTAGGAAAGCTCTGGTGGAGAAATGGAGAAGGTGTTATGTTGAAATGTGTGGACCAAGATCAAGCACAAGAACTCTTAAATGAAATGCATAGTGGAGTTTGTGGAGGGCATTATATGGCCAAAACAACTGCACACAAAGTGATGAGGGCTAGATTTTGGTGGCCTACTATTTTTAAGGATGCACACAAATTAGTGAAGACATGTGATGCTTGTCAATGTTTCTCTAGTAAGTTGAAATTCTCTGGTAACTTATCTCTAAAACCAGTTGCAGTGCAATCTTCATTCCAGCAATGGGGTATTGATTTTATAGGAGAGGTAGCATTTAAATCAAGTGGAGGCCATTCATGGATATTGGTGGCCACTGATTACTTTACCAAGTGGGTGGAAGCAATTCCAACAAAGAAAGCAACTAGTAAGGTGGTAATTGATTTCTTAATGAGTAACATAGTGACTAGATTTGGATGTCCAGAGAGGATTTTGTCAGACAATGCAATGTTTTTCAGGTCTAAAGAACATATGGAGTTATGTGAGAAGCATGGCATCCAAGTCTCTTACTCATTACCTTACCACCCATAAGGAAATGGACAATAAAAATCAAGCAATAAAAGCTTGATGAAGATTATTAAGAGAATCCTAGATCAGAATAAGAAGGCATTGGATTCTAAATTGAGATTAGCAGTCTGGGCAGACATGGTGACTGTGAAGAAGGAAATAGGTTGTTCCCCATTTGGCTTAGTTTATGGGATAAATGCAAGGTTTCCCTAGAATAATCCGATGGAGATGTATAAGTTTGTCCAGATGTATGATAATGAAATAGAAGATGAAATGCAGTTGAGGGTGGAAGCTCTCATAGAGTTGGATGAGACCGGGAGGGAAGCTCAAATGAAAAATGCCAAATTGCAGTTGAAAGTAAAAATATTGTATGACAAAAGGACAACTATAAGGAGTTTCCAAGATCGAGATGTGGTTTTGATGTGGAATGCCAAATTGGAGGACAAAGGAAAACATGGTAAATTTGATGCAATCTGGTTAGGTCCATTCTTGATAAGTAGTAAGTGGGGAAAGGATTCATACTTTCTTCAAGATTTGATAGATGAAATTCTAGAATTCCCAGTTCATGGACAATTCTTGAAATTATACTTCACTTGAAGTATTGTTTTCCATGAACAGTAGCTTAGGTTTGTATATATGTTAGCTGTAGGTTTCCTTCTTGTTGGATTTTCTTGTCGGGACAATCCTTTTTGGTTGTCTCTGCAACTAGTCTGCTCTACCTGAGATTCTGAATTCTCACTTCATTCCAGTGGAATGAACGTCCCCAATTGGAGCCACTGATAGAGCTTCAAATTTTGTTCTTTGAATTCCATTATTATCCTACCTCTATACTGGTTTGTATTATTATTTGGAAGTGACCTAAGGTTGGGGTTTTATTTTTTGTCTTCATGAAAATCCTAATTTTTTATCTAATACCTTGGGTAGGATCTTTTCGGTTGTTACCTTTTTGAAGGGGGTTTTAAAATGACTTGTCCTATTGATTCGTCTAGGCCGGGCCCCTTTTAATAAACAGTGTTAAATATTTTTTCCTAACTTTATTATCTCCTAATTTTAGGTTGCCCCGTGCCCCATTTTTAAGAACAAAATCAAGCCATCGTTTGTCGTTGGCCTAGGTGATGTCCCCTTGTCTCTTTAATAATTGTTTTATATTTCACAGGGGGCATTTTTTGGTGACTGTCGATCATCAAACAGTTGATCTTGACCATTCCTCGAAATCCCATGATGGCCTCACCACTGAGTTTCAACTAATTGTGATATCACGGGCGAGTGCCACGTGTCTCAGTTACCAATGCCGAAAAAGATTAACAAAGTGCTTATATTTTTATGTCGGGCTTTAATACGTTATATAATGGGTTACTAAAACAATTGTGAGATGCACATGCTCAAGATCGATGGTGGTGTTATAATCTTGATGAAAAAATTGCTCAATGGTTAAGTTCATTACTGGTGACTCCTGTGAATGAACATGATTGTTCATGGTGGTGATCAATGGTTGCACGCAATCACGTGATCCAAATATGCAAGGTGTTTATTGAGCACGATATCAAGGGCAAGCGCCACATGTACTCCTTTGGCATTGTATACTATGGTGGGCCCTCGATGCTGACATGGAGATCACATCAGCCTTTTTGAAGGGGGTCATTTGATGATGTGACAAAGGTAAAAGATCGATGGTTAGAAATTTAAATTCACATCAAATGCAATTGGAGCTGTTGGCGTGGCTTGTAAGTGATTGTTAATGGCGGATGAGATGTTTAATGGCTCAATTCAAGTGACATAAAGCAATTTTTCCTTTGTCTTATTTCACCACAAATCATTCAAGCACCTTCATAAAGTAGTTACAGAGCCAGCGATGACTTTTTGAGCAACCACAACGAGAGTTTGGTCTTCTGCAAAGTGTAATCCAATGAGTTGTTCTCTATATTGCCTTAGTTACTCTGACTGTCATTTTGTGAAGAAATGTAGTGTGTTGGTCAAAGGGTTTGTTGATTATTGTCATAGGGTTACTGGTTTGATTGAATTATGGGGAATTGCAAGGTTTTATTGTAGTTTTGTTGTCTGAGTAGCCCTAGTCTGTTCAAATTTTAAGTTTTAAAGAAACCCTATTTTATTTGAGATGGCACCAACAAAGCAACATTTCGGCCATGTGGATTATTTATAGAGGAATTTGTATGATGATTTCGTCGACCAATTACCACTGTCAACAAATGATAAGAGGAGGTGTTTAGTTCTAATGAATGGAAGAACCCTAGGTGAAGGATTAGTGTGCAAAAATTATAACATTGCAGATGCTAGGGTTCTTATGATAGGTTTGGAAATGTTCAGGCTCTGGTATGGGCAGCGCAATTTACCTCACCCTTTCTCTAATGCCTGGAGATATGATATGGGGAAATTGGTTGTACCAAACATGTTCCATGATGTGGACCTACTCAAGATTGTGGCAACATGATATGACCATGTCACTAGATTGGTTAGGGATAATGTTGGTGGGGTTTTGTGAGTATAAGCAAATAGGAAATTCAACAAGTATTTGATTTGAGTGAACCCAATTCATTTCTGGTTCAAATTGATCTTGAAGAGATGAAGCAAGAATATGCAAGATCAAATTCATTGTTTAGGTTGAAGCACTTCCTCCTCATCTGGCTAAAGCAGACAGTTCTAGAGATTACAGCAGTCCCAATGACCAGGAGCCTTTCAAGCTAAGCTGCTTTTCCAATCACTTTTTGGCCACTTTCTATTCACTTTTCCAAATTATGGGTTTTAGCCCAAATACTGTTATGCCAATTGCATACATGTTCATGGGGTCCCAAATACAACACCCCAATTTCTCCGTGATATATGACTTTGCATCTTTTCTGGTAGAAAAGATACATGATGGATTGCTGAAATTGCAAGTAGGAGATACTAGCAATCCTTACTTCTGGTACTCATTGCTAATGTACATGTTTTTGTATAAGAATGTTGACTTCTTCTTAGACAAGATGGACTTAAGGCAGGATAGAAACAGAAAAAGGTTACCCATGCAGTTCTGCACTGCAGACTTGTCATAAAATAAAAGAAGCGCCAGTTATGTGCAATTTGACAATTTCTTTGCATCCAGACTCAGGGTTGGGTTAATTGTTAATGTGCCCAGGATTCTTGAGGATCTTCATGACTTTCTCAGACCTAAGGAGAGGAAGCCTGATTTAAAGGTTTGTCACAACTGGGGTGACATCATTTTGTACCCAATCAGTACTGTTCTTAGAGTGTATGGTTTCCGGGGAGCCCCACATAACCTCCTATTTAATGTGCCATCTAGAATGGGGTTTTCTAAGGTCATGTGGAAAATAGGTTGTATTCATGAGGACAACCTGACATGGAAGAGGAAAGGGACTCTCTTCCATGATTACACTATTGTATCAAATTTTATTTTCTCCAAGGGAGGATGGGTCCATTTCGAGAGATATTTTGATGACTTTCATTTGAGGAATGGTCCCATGCGGCAACATGATCCAGAGGGTTTATTTGCCTTGTTTATGCAATGGATTAAGGGAGGAAAATTTACCCATGAGTTTAATTTTCCTAAAGACTTAATCAAGAATGAATTTGCTTTGAATAGACGGGAATTGAACAAAGAGAAGTGGATTGCATATGAAAAATTGTTCATTGCATTGCATAAAATGGATCCCAAGTATGATCCATTGATGGAATTCACTTCATTCCACAAGAAGATTGATTTATTAATGGATAATTTCATAAAGATCATGGGCACTCTAATGACCAAGAAGGTCAATTTGGATTTGGATTTTGGTATACAAAGACTAGAGGTGAGGCCTGAAGAAACAAGCCCAACTTATCAACCCACAGTGAGCTGGCCTCTTTACAAGAGAAAGAGGAGTGATAGTATTAATGAGGAGGAAGAGGATAAGAAGGGAAAGCATATAATGAAGATGTCATCTCACCCAGGGCCGAAGATTAGAGCACCTGGAGGAATAAAAATAATTGATTTAGATTCTCCACCACAAGCTGATCTTGTATTTCCACCATCAAAGCCAAGCCCTAAAAGGTGAAGAGTTAAGGAAACACAAGAAGCTCTGATGGATGAAATAATTGATACTGGTCAAGATATGTAGGTTGGTATTCCATCCCCTCCTAGATCAACTCAATTAGTACTATCTGATATGGATTTAAAAGGCCAATGTGTACAAGATGCTAGAATAGAAGTATGCAAGGCATTCTTGGATGATGATGCATTTGTAAAGAGTCTAGTTTTCTTTCAACTGGTCTGGAGGATGGGGTTAGAAGAATACCAAGCCAAATGCAAGGAGAGAAGAGAATCAAGGCATGATATTTCTAATCAGGAGAATGATGATGAGGTGAAGGTTGAAATCATGAATGAATTCAAAAGAATCACTCCTGAGGAGGGAAGGAAGTTGGTGACCCAGGCTAGTGTTCTGATTTTACCTGAGTGGTACATAGCAGATGCAATGGCATTCAAGAATTTTCTAAGGTCCAAACATCCCATGCAGAACATCGAGGAGGAGGTCAAGGCAACATTCCAAGAGTTTTCCTTTAATGAAGAATATGAGACCCTGGCTATTTGGGAATTGGCACCTGAGGGAAAAAAGAAAAATGTTACTGATATTAGCCCAAATCTAAGGGGAGGGTTAATCATCAAAGAGCTTCTGAGACCTAAAATACAAAAGCTACAAACTTGACTATAAATGTGGCCAAATTGGCACAAAAGACAACTGAAAGAGAAGAAGTTCAGAAGAGAATTTTCATGGAGAAGTATAACACCATTATTGGAGAGTATAGTAGAATGCAGCAAAGGAATGTTGAGCTGCAAATTGAGGTAGACAGGTTGAAATAAAGACAAGTGGGGGAGTCTTCTAGTGCTCCTGGTACCTTGACCTTACCTTCTACATCAAGGTCAGTACCTATAACTTCTCCAATTGTTTAAACTTCAAGATCCCCCATCTAGACTACTGCTCCCAGTCCTTCATTAGAGTCAGTTGAAGAGGAGGATGAGTACTCTGTAGACCCCACCAAAAATCAGATGCTAAATAAAATTACAGAGCTACAGGAAGCTCTAAAAGCAAGTGAGGAGGGAATAGTTGCCAAGCAGAATGAAGTTGTGGATACAGTTTTGAGGCATCTGAATGAGAGAGTTGATGGTAGATTTCCATCAGTTTATTCTTTATATTATTTATTCTTGAATTCAATAAAAAACATTAATAGGGATCAGGAATTAGTTTTACCTTTAGTTGAGAAATGGATCCCTAGGGCCAATGACCTAGATGTTATGTATAAGCCATCTAGATTTGATGCAGCTGACAGGCCTCAATCATTAAGGCCTACTCAAATTTTTGTAAAGTCACTGCAAGGTTTCCAAGCCTTGCCTGATGATTTGAGTAGGATCATTAAGGAGTTGGTAAAGAATTTTGATGGTTGGAGTGACACATCTTTACCAGATATAGTAGATGCCCAAGGAAATGGTAGATCACTGCAGCAATGGCAGGATAGGGTAGATAAAGTCATCAATGCACAGATCAAATTGATTTGTGATGACTCAAATTATGAAATGTTGGTGAGTAGTATGGATAAAATCAATAATACCATCACATTTTTGGAGTCTTTTAAAAAAGAGGCGAATCAGGTAACAGTAAAGTATACACCTTACATTGCTAAGGTGAATGAGGTGGTAAATTTTGATTAGCCAATAGATGAAGAATATCAAAGATGGGTGGACAAATATTTAACTAAAGAAGAATAGGACAGATTCTACAACCAGTAGTTAATAGCTCAACGGCTATGGTTATAACAGATTTTGGGTATGTGTCGATGGCAGTTTTGGCGTAGGTTTTGGAAGTTTGGCCAATGCAACAGCTATTCTCCAGTGGACGGGATAAACAAGAAGATTCTCCAGGGACTCGGTTGTTGTAACAAATTTTTGAAATGTCATACGATGGTCCAAATGATCGGTGACCTGTGCATTTCTGGTTCGATGCTTGTTTGCTCCTTCATTCTCTATAAGAAGGATTTCAAAGCCAGAAATACAGGTTAGCAAGTTAGATATCTTTAGGTCGAGTCTAAGTAAAGTTGTAGAGTAGATTGTAAAGAGCCTAATGTTATAGTGGAAATGCTACTCTTAGGTTTTATGTTATTTGGTTGTAGGTTGTAGTTTCATGAGTGCTTGATGTTTTAGGATAGTACTAGCATCTAAATGAAAATTACTCATTTTGAGCTCATGTCTCTCCATTGTATGAATATATCATTATCTTGAATAAAATGATCAAGGGTTATTTTTTTCATCTCCCTATTGTGGTGTGTATGATTCTCATTTTAGCTTTAATTTAAGGAATTAATTAAAATTCTTAATTAAGGTTATAGGTGGATATGTTCATGTAAGTATTTGATAAGTAGTATTGGGTTAGAATACAGATTGATAGTATTGTAAGGAAATATTATCTGAGATTTTATATGCTATGTGTATGAGTCTGTCATGGATCCTTAAATGCTTATGAATTTGACTCCTCCAATGGTATATAGCACTGGTCTAAGTTTTAATCATTTGTGAGGTTATGTATTCATTTGTCTTTGCTTAGAGCTTGCTACAATTTGTAAATTAATAACTATCTTAAGTTGTGTATTATTATTGTAGTATCTCATGCTCCAAGTAGTTGATATTATTGATGAATAGCCAATTCGTTTCAATATTATCCTATTATGTTGAGCTATTAAGTGAGATAATCTATTATTATTAATGTTGTTTATAAGTTTGGTGCAGAGATTTTAAACACATTAAAGGGATCACCCTCTCGGGTCTTATAGAGCCCAAAGCGTGGGAGGTTTATTAAAACCCTCGTCAGTTGGTCCAAGTCCTTTGAGCTGCCCCTGATTGGGATTGGCAATTCCATAGGTAGATTAGAAGATAAACTTGGTTATAGTAAAAACAACCAAAAATCACTAAGATATTATTTCACTTTATGACTAGTCCTTTTATAGTCAGGGTGACTCATTTCACCAAGATCCTCCATTGAACTACATCACAAGTGCTAATGGCTATTATCTTATCTCTAATACCATGCTAAATTTTTCATGGATTGACTATAACTCAAATATAAGACCTCTGATTCATTACTAGGATGCTCTACTAATGAGCTACCATCCCACTTTGTGATTGGTCTTTTTACTATAAGATGTGGTTCATTTTGTTAATTCATCTTATTATATTCTGATTGTTGAAAATCTTGATGTTATTAATGTCAATGGAAAGGAAGACCTCCATGATGATGATTTTTTTGTAGACAAAGAAGAAGCTATAAAGACAAAATTCTAGTTGCTCAAGAATATAGGATGAATTCCTTTATCCTTGGCATTATGGAAAATATTATTAAATTACTTTGGGTTGAACCCCATCCTTGATGCCCAAGTTTGAAATTAAAATATTATGATGATGTTGGTTGACTTCCTAGAGTATGGCACCTAGAATTGAGATTTAAAAAATAAATAGGGTTGACCCCCTTTGAGGAGGCTAACCTAGTTGGTGAAAAAGTACATGATGGCATATAAATAGAAGTTGTTTGGAGGTTTTTCAGGTATGCAACACAATGAAATATCATTCAATTTAGAGTAGATCTAAATTAGTCCAAGAGAAGAAAATAATGAAGAATATTTCAAATTTATTTTAAAGAATGTTGGAGAAATTTCTAAAGGAAATATAATCAAATTTGTGAAGAACTTTCTAAAAGAAGAGTAGATCTAGAATAGTACAAGAGAAAAAAAATTATGAAGAATATTTTAATTTTGTTTTGAAGAATGTTGGATTAGAATTGTAAAGGTAAATTAATCAAATATGTGAAGTAAATATGTGCAGATTTATGAAGGAAATGTATGTAGATTTATGAACGAAATATGTGCATATTTAAGAAGGAAAATATATGCATATTTGTGAAGAAATTATAATTAGATTTAAGTAGAAAACAATTTTCATCATCTAGTGAAATAAAAAAACATCCCAAAGGTGATAGTTTAGAAAAGAGGTCAGTGCCTCCTAAAAGAAGAGATTGGTGTCTCTTGTTGAGATGGTACTTAGTTGTGGGGATTGGTGTTTCTTGTAGGTTGGTACTTACAAATTTTGTAAGAGAGTTTTATATAAGTAATATTTTGCTATGGTTTTCTCTTGAAAGATTTTCTATGTAAATCTTGTCTTCTTATTGTGCTCTTCATTGTTAGATTTTGATTGGTTGTGATTATTGTGGGTTATTAAGTTTTCAAAAAGTAAAAGATAGTCTTAAAAACATCACCTTGCCCTTTGTCCTCCCTATCACCCCACCCTAGCTCTCCCCTCTCAATGTAAGCATGTGTTCATCAAGTTAGGAACTCATGTTCATTATTGGGGTGTTTTATCACTAATATACCATTTCACTTTAAGACTGGTCCTTTTATGGTCAAGGCAATTCATTTCACCAATACCCTCCATTAAACTGCATCATAGGTGTTAATGGCTCTTAGTGTTGGCAAGAGACACTAATAATACCATTTGGTGTTGTCATTGATGGAAACCCTAATTTATTATTGGATATGCACATCATCATTTGATCATACTGGCAAATAGATTGAAGAACAGTCAAGGAAGAATAGAGCATTTGGTAGTTTAGTGTTCATTGATCTGCATGAATATTTTTTGTTATCATTTTATGTTGTGCATCTCAGGCAGTGTTTTTTGGTGTATGATCTCTTCTTGTATCAACTCTTAGTGGATTGTATCGATCCATGTGCGAGTTTGAAGATCCAGTTGAGTAATTTTTGTTTTATCAGTGCATGGAAGCCGACTTCGTGGATATAACATGTCATAGATGTTTGGGAAGTAACTGTTCAATTATGTTTGCATTTGAGCATATTTATTTGGGTCCTAGCCAAGTTATGGCTGACCGTTGTGGATACACATTACATATTACTCATATTTTGAGCCAACAATTGTAATTATTTTTGTGTTCTATTGATGCCGACCTAGTGTGATTAAATTCTTGATCACAGATATATATATATATAAGTGTTCAATCATATCATTTTGAGAGAGCAAGAAGGTGTGTTGATGTGAATTTTGAATATCAAAAGAGAAGAAGAGCGATTATGCACAGTTTCACTTGTGTATTAAGGATTTTGTGATGCACGTTTTAGTAGAGCAGAGCAGAAATGCAAAATCAATCAAAAGGATAGAAGATCGATTGTTGAGCCTAATTGGAACTATAATCAAGCATATGTAGATGCTAATATCTCAATTCAATCTCTCAGATGGATTTAATCTAAACATTTTTTAAGGAAGTGAGCCTTCCCTTTTAAGCAATGAGCTCTAGGAAGTGTGTCTGAATGCAAATACCTTCCCCATATTGTAAACTTCATTTGAGTATACTCATATCATATTATGGATTGGCCATCCACCATGGTTTTTCCCCTAATAGGGTTTCCATGTAAAAATCCTTATGTTATGGTGTTGTGTTTATTTGCTTCATGTTTATGCATTATGGTTGAATGTTACTAATGCTTTGAATATAAAGGTAATAAAGTTAATTTTTGCACAACACTAATTCACCCCCTCCCCCTGTGCTTAGTGTAGCTTGTTTCCAACAATTGGTATCAAAGCTAGTTCCTCGGAAGAAGTCTAACAACTTGAGGAGATCTTGGAAAGTGTTTCAATATATTCAAGTAATCTTCAACACCAACTTTTGGTGGCCCTAGATGATCTTAATCAGTCAAAGGATGAAGCTCAAAAATTGCAAGAAAACCTCATGGATGCTGAGAAATTATTGAGTTTTTGAAAGACACAATCAATAAGTCTAGAGAGAAGAGAAAGGAACTATCTGATCAAATTAAGTAGAATGATAGTAAGAGCATTGAAGATGAACAACTCAATCAAGCCCTGAAGGAAAAGACAAAAGAATGTGAAAAGGTTGCCAGAGATAATGATGTCCTAAAGAATGAGATGGAATCTATCATGATGAGAATCACCAAGGAGGTTGAAGATAGAAAGAAGAATGAAGAGAACCTAGCACAGTCCTTGAAAGAAAAATCTAAAGTATGCAACTAATTGAACAATGAACTGGAACAATCTAAAAACAATGAGGAACTCCTTGAAAAGAAGATTGATGATCTTAGAAATGAACTTGCTACCGCAAATGAGTACAAAGAGAAGTTAAAAGTTAGCTCGGCCAAGCTTGATGAACTGATGAAAATTTAGAGGACTGATGGTGACAAAAGAGGTCTTGGATATGAGGAAGGAGAAAGTTCAAAATCTGGACAAAGGAATTTTGGACAAGGAAGATTCAAGCAAGGAAACCAAATGAACAAATCTGGAAGGTATCCGATAAGGCAACCTAATGCTCAGATATTTAATGGATAATGTTTTAGTTGCAATAAATTTGGACACATGGCTACTCAATGTCGAAGTAGAATGAAAACAAGTGGTCTATCATTCTTAGGTCAGTGCTTTAATTTTCATAAGTTTGGTTATAAGTCAAATGAATGCAAAAATGTGATGAACAAATTTCAAAGAAATATCAGATGTAATACATGCAATAGATTTGGCCATATTGCTAACTAGTGTAGTTCAAGAGAAAATTACTGGAACAATTGGTCTGGACAGAGAAATGTTGTGTACTATAACTGCAACAAATTTGCTCACATTGCTACATTTTGTTGGAACATAAAAGGTTTGATAAATCAAAAGAAAAACATGCAGAAGGATATCAAGGGAAAAGGAAAAGTCACTACAAATGTGATTAGGTAGTAGATGTAGAAAAAATGGGTGAAGAAAATGTGCCAGCACCAGAATATGCTTCTGATAATTCCTTCGAGAATTAGTTTCAAACCTGTGGCCTAGGGGGAGCTGTCAAGAAAATATTTTAACCTCCTAACCGGTAATTGAAACTGGATGTGGATATGTACAACAACTACATAAACACTCTACAGATGTTGCTGAACTCATTAGAGAGAGCAATAAGCATTATTGAAGGTCCGTAGAAGATTTATCCTCCACAGTGTGTGAAAACAGGGTATCCGAATGAGTTAGGATAAAAAATCATTTATTGGGACAAAAAGGGTTAGGTATGCAAGTGATAAAAAGTCATTTATATCTTTCATTTGCCACTTTTCATCTTGAAGAAAAGAATTTTGGAGATCTCAAAGGAAAACTTTGGCAAATTGAGGTGAGATTCAAGTGTGAAAGTGATTCGGCAATCATATTTTTATCTGACGAAAAGGTATTTATCAGTAAAACCCTTCAAAATTGTGAATTGGTAAAAATGAATACTCTTTTAGTAGTTGAAGTCAAGGACAGACCTCATCCCAAATTCAACTGGCATCCCTAAACATCTCTCAAGACAAACCCATTGGGGGAATTTTCGTCTATGCCACACGAAGTTTTACATACTAAAGATGTTAGGGCATATACTCACGCAAACATTGAAGAGTTAGGAAGCTCTCAGCTACTGAATTCATATAAAAATTATATAATTAGAGAAGACTTTTGTGTCAAGCTGGAATTCAAAACCCTAGAGGAGAATACATTCACTTAGATTATGAAATTTCTCATCTTTGAAGAAAACGGGTCTGGTACATGTTGAGTCAAGTTCATGCAGAATTCATGTGGCTGAACATACCTTTCAAGATAACAAAAGAGGTTATAAGTGTAGTTACAGGCTTAAGTTCCTCCAGTGGATTACTTGTTCTAAAATTGATGAAGAATCAAATGGTCATTGATGCAACCGATTCTAGATATGCCAGAATGGCAATGACAATTGATGACATTGTTGATGTAGATGTCAAATTTACATCTCTAGTTATTGGGTATAATATTTATCATTCCAGCCGAGACAATTCTATATCCGGTATAGACATTTATGTAGCCTATCAGATGGTAAAGGAAAATGCAAACTATGACCTATGTGAGTTGCTAAGAGGCCAGCTAATGGAGAATCCTGGGAAGATTAAGAAAGACAAGAAAAACTATTTCAAATATGGTAACTTGATATTGTGCTTATTTTTCTATTTCATGAATGAGATTTCGAGATTCAAGAAGATTCATTGGAAAAAAGGTAAATTGGTAGCCACTCAGATCATAGATCTCTTTCACAGATTTGCACACTAAGACCAAGTATGCAACAATTTAGGGATATTTCAAAAAAAAATAAAAAATGATGCAATCCAGAGAAAGAATTACTACTTCTATTGTGGAGAAGTATAAGGATACAATTTGTTTCATGGTAGATATTGATCAATGCATGATGGAAGCCGTTGAACCCAAAATAGTCTTGATCATGCCTATGGGGTATGAAGTTGAAGAGAAAATTTTGTTAATCTATGCATAACCCTTACTAAGTAAACCTTTGGATGGGTAAGTGCACCAATATGTGACACAATTTTGGCTCTTAAGATGCCACTTTTTTTCTGAAATCAGAAAAATCTGATTTGCACGAGAAAATGAAGATAGTTACGCTCAAAATTTCAAGATGAGGAAAGAACAAAAGTTCAAGTGCTCCGAGTCTAGTTTCTAAGCTACAATTTTATTTTGAAATTAATGAAGATTAAGGTCTCAAAAGCAAAACAGGTCCTAAGGGCTCCCCCCTTTTTGATTAACTTTTTTTTAGAATTTCAAAAATTCCAATAGTGAGAAATTAGGTAACACCATGTAGTTTATCCACCTTCTTTTGGATAATTTTTTTAATGAATATGTAATATTTTATGAATTTTCAAAGTGGACACATCCTGAAAAACTAAAATTTGAGTGTGCTCCCCCCCAAATTTTTTGCAAACTAATCGAAATTTTTTTTTTTTTTATCATGTGTAGAATGGACTCTAGTTTTAGAAAATGTAATTTATTTCACGTTCTAATGAATGTGTAAAAATCTATCCTAAACCTAGCACATGTTGGTTTTTGACCAAAAATGAAGGCATTTACAATAGAAGCCATGGATCAAAACCTTAAATAAATCAAAATGAAAAAAGAATTATATATTTAGATAGCTAAGAGAGAGGTTAACGTTATCACGGTTTTTTTATAAACTTGCATTGAAAGACATGCAAATGAGATGGGGAGCACGGAGGAAAATATGAGAAAATTTAGCAAATCCTATTAAATAACACATCCAAAGCAGGCCACTTGGCGAGCACCAAATGGCCTACTTTACACAGAACTAGAATTTCCCCTCTTTGGTGAACACCTTTGATAATTCTTAGAGTGCATAGTTTATGATCATAGATGGATAGTTGAGGTTTCACCTTTCATACCTTCTCTAACTCATTATTGTAACTAGATAACTCTTTATCCCTCTGAAGTCTCTATCTCTTAGGTCTCACTCCCTCCCACACAACCTAGACTACTCTCTCAATCCAATCCCCTCTGTCAGGTCTATTTCCCTCCCACATAGGTACCTAAATAAATCTATCTCACTCCAACCCCCTTTCTCACTCTCCCTCTTTGGTATTTTTATCTCTCTCACTCCATCTCCCTCTCTTAGGTTGTTATATTTCTCTCTTTGTCTCTCTCTCTCAAGTCTCTCCTTCCTACCACCTCTCCCTCTCTTGGGTCTGTCACTCACTCACTCCCTCTATCTCTCTCCCATTCCCTGTCTCTCACTCATTCTATATATCTCCCTCTCTCTCTCACTCTCTCTCGGGTATCTCCATACCCCCTCTCTCTCACTCCCTCCCTCTCTCTTAGGTCTCTCCCTCCCACCCCCTCTCCCTCTCTCTCTAAAGTATCTATGTCCTACCCCCTCTCCCTCTCTCTCTTTGTCAAGTCTCCCCCTCCTACCCCATCTCCCTCTCAAAGTCACTCACTCTATCTCTCTTCCACTCCCTCCCTATCTCACTCCCTCTATCTATCTCTGTCTACCTCTCCATCTCTCTCAAGTATCTACATCCCACCACCTCTCCCTCTCTCTCTCAAGTCCCTCTCTCTCTCATGCCCTCTATCTCTCTCCCTCTCTCTCTCTCAAGTCTCTCCCTCCCACCCACTCTCCCTCCCTCTTTGTCTCTCAAGTCTCCCCCTTCTACCACCTCTCCCTCTTTTAGGCCTCTCTTTCTCTCTCTCACTCACTCCCTCTATCTCTCTCCCACATCCTCTCTCTCTCTCACTCCCTCTATCTCTCTCCCTCTCTCTCTCCCTCTCTCTCAAATATCTGCCTCCCACGCCCTCCCACTCTCTCTCTCTCCCTCTATCTTATGTATCTCCCCCCACCCAATCCATCTCTCTCAAATCCCTCTATCCTGAGTACTCCCTCTCCCTCCCACCCCCTCTCCATCTCTCAAGTCTCTCTCTCTCACTCCTTGTATCTCTCCCATCCCTCTATCTCTCACTCCCTCTCTCTCCTACTCTCTTAGGTATCTCCTTCCCACCCCCTATCTCCCACTTTTTCTCCCTCTCCTCTCTCGGTGTCTCCCTCCCAACCTCTCTCCCTCTCCCTCTCTCTTAGGTTTCTCCCTCCCACCCCCTCTCCCTCCCTCTCTCTCTCTCTCTCTCCATCTCTATGTCTCTCCCTCTCTCTCTCTCCAACTCCCTCTCTCTCTCTCCCACTTTGTCTCTCCTCTCTCTCTCACTCCCTCTATCTCTCTCCCACTTTTTCTCTCTCCCTCTCTCTAATGTCTCTCCTTCCCACCCTATCTCCCTCTTTCTCTCTCTCAAGTATCTTCATCCTACCCATCTTCCTCTCTCTCTTTATCAAGTCTCCCCTCCTACACCCTCTCCTTCTCACAATGACTCCCTCCCTCTCTCACTCCCTCTCTCTCTCTCCCTCTCCCTTGTCCCTCTCTCTCAAGCATGCCCCTCCCACCACCTCTCCCCCTCTCTCTCTCAAGTAGGGTTTAGGGATTAAGGGTTAAGGGTTGAGGGTTGAGGGATTAGGGTTGAGGGTTGAGGGATTAAGAGGGTATAGGGGTTGAGGGATTAGGGTTTAAGGGATGAGGGTTGAGGTATAGAGGGTAAAGGGGTTGAGGTGGGGTTTAAGGGTTGAGGGTTAAGGGTTTAGGGATTAATATTGTAGAGGGGTTGAGGATTAGGGTTTAAGGGTTGAGGGATTAAGAGGTATGGGGTTTGATTGATTAGGGTTTAGGGTTAAGGGTTGAGGAGTTGAGGGATTAAGAGGGTATAGGGGTGAGGATTAGGAGTTGAGAGGATTAAGAGGGTATGGGGTTGAGGGATTAGGGTTTAAGGGTTAGGGTTGAGGGTTAAAGGGATTAATAGGGTATAGGGTTGATGGATTATAGTTGAGGTTTGAGTGATTGATTAGGGTTTAAGGGTTGAGGGGTTAAGAGGGTATGGTGATTGAGGGATTAGGGTTTAAGGGTTGAGGGTTGAGGTTTAAAGAGGTATAGGGGTTGAGGATTAGGTTTAAAGGGTTGAGGTTTGAGGGTTGAGGGAGTTGAGGTTGAGGGTTGAGTTGAGAGTTGAGGAGAAGGTATGGGGGTTGAGGGATTAGGGTTTAAGGGTTGAGGGTTGAGGGTTGAGGGATTAAGAGGGTATTGGGGTTGATGGATTAAGGTTTAATGGTTAAGGGTTGAGGGGTTGAGGGATTAGGAGGTTATGGGGGCTGAGGGATTAGGGTTATTGGTTGAGGGTTGAGGGTTGAGGGATCAAGAGGGTACAGGGGTTGAGGGATTAGGGGTAAAGGGTTGAGGGTTGAGGGATTAAGAGGGTATATGGGTTGAGGGATTAGGGTTTAAGGGTTAACGGTTGGGGGTTGAGGGATTAAGAGGGTATCGGGGTTGAGGGATTAGGTTTTAAGGGTTAAGGGTTGAGGGTTGAGGGATTAAGAGGGTATAGGGGTTGAGGGATTAGGGTTTAAGGGTTGAGGGTTGAGGGTTGAGGTATTAAGAGGGTAAAGGGGTTGAGGGGTTAGGGTTTAAGGGTTGAGGGTTGAGGATTAATGGTTTAAGGATTGAGCGTTGAGGGTCAAGTCTCCCCCTCCTACACCCTCTCCCTCTCACAATGACTCCCTCCCTCTCTCACTCCCCCTCTCTCTCTCCCTCTCCCTCTCCCTATCCCTCTCTCTCAAGCATGTCCCTCCCACCACCTCTCCCTCTCTCTCTCTCAAGTAGAGGGTTTAGGGATTAAGGGTTAAGCGTTGAGGGTTGAGGGTTGAGGGTTGAGGGATTAAGATGGTATAGGGGTTGAGGGATTAAGAGGGTATAGGTGTTTGATGGATTAGGGGTTAAGCTTTGATGGTTGAGGGATTAAGAGGGTATGGGGGTTGAGGGATTAGGGTTTAAGGGTTGTGGGTTGAGGGTTGAATGATTAAGAGTGTATGGGGGTTGAGGGGTTTGGGTTTAATGGTTGAGGGTTGAGGGTTGAGGGTTGAGGGGTTGAGGGATTAAGAGGGTATGGGGGTTGAGGGATTATGGTTTAAGGGTTAAGGGTTGAGGGTTTAGTGTTGAGGGTTGAGGGATTAAGAGGGTATAGGGGTTGAGGGTTGAGGTTTGATAGGGTATAGGGTTTGATTGATTAGGCCTCACTTATCTCACAATCCCTCTCTATTAGGCCTCACTTACCTCCCACCCTAATTTCTTAGGTCTCTCCTTCCCACCCCCTCTCTCCCACTTTGACTCCCTCTCCTTCTCTTAGGTGTCTCCCTCCCAGCCTCTCTCCCTCTCTCTCTCTTAGGTTTCTCCCTCTCATGCCCTCTCCCTCTCCCCCTCTCTCTCTCAAGTCTCTCCCTCCCACCCCACTCTCTCTCTCTCCCACTCCCTCTCTCTCTCACTCCATCTATCTCTCTCCCACTTTGTGTCTCTCCCTTTCTTTGAAGTCTCTCCTTTTCAAAGGAACATATTTGGTGAGCGCCAAATGGGTTTTACCTTGAAATGGTAAAAATAAGGGTTGACCCGATGATTCAAGCCCACATTCTCCTGTATTTGTCTGGTTCAATGCTTTATCCGAGTCAGAAACGCCTTTTTTTTTTTTCTGCAGTTGACTTCATAGTGTACCAATCTATGCTTGATCCATCACCTTTTTACCACCAATCTGCATGGTAGACAACATAGAAGAAGACATTTTGAATTTTACACATCATTTTAAATTATCTAAGGTAATTTATTCATTTTGGTAAATTGAAATGTTTGTATTTAGTATATTTGTTTGTTTTTGACAATATAAACTAAATTTCCTTAATGATTTTATTAATCATAACAATTGGACTTAGAAAATCAACATTGAATTAGATGGGATTTGCATAAAAGAGCTCAATTTTTTAGATTTGCATAAAAAATTTCAATTTTTATGAGTTTGAAGAACAAAAAAAATAAAAACATGACATTTAATTAACATAAATTTACCTATGAATTCTATATGCATTACTTATAGTAGTCTGTTTCCAGCATGGCTAGTGGAATTCACTATATTTTATTCTTTTTCAACTAATTTGGAAAACTTTTATTTTTATCTAATTTGGAAAACCTAATAGCTTTCATCAATGTTAATGCAAGTGTCCATTAATTTTTTTGTTCCATAAAAAAATCAACTTCATCACATGTGCTTAGATAAATTCAAGTGAGTTGACATTGTTGAGAACGCTTATTGTCTTTCTAAGTTACCTCATTGCCAAAGAAATAGTGAATAATTATAAGATATAGCATCACAAACCCTTCTTTGAATCCATATTCTTCATGACTTTGTTGACAATCAAAAATTTTGTTTTGAGAAAAATAAACACAAGAGTCTCTAGTTTTCATTTAGGGGGCAGCAATTTATACCCTAGGTTTGTGATTCTCATTGATTTGTTGTAGTGAATGGTTTCCACCCCTCTCTACATCAATATTTTTGTAAAATGCATTACTTACTTTTGTTCTATGTGTGTTTGTGTACATGTAGCATTCAAGGTCATGCCGAGGAAATGAATGAAGCCTCTAACACCAGAAGAACGTACAGTTAAAACTGCAAGGAGAAGAGAATCAAAAAATGTAGCTTGTGAAGGAAAGGAATTGCAGCCCATACAACCACAAATTCTCGTGCAATCTAAGAGAGATGTCAAATTGGAAAAACAAAGGGCATGAATGAGGAAAGTTCGTGGAAGGAAATGAATGGATATAGAAGTTGGGGGCACATCATCAACCATAGGTGAAGCTCAATGCACATCTCCAGTTGAAGAAACATTGACAACAACATGTGGTTTTCTAGATACATCGGAAATCACATCTCTAATTGAATACACACCATCAAAAACATTGCATTTTGAAAGTACATCAGCAAACACATCTCTATTTGAAGGAACTCCACAAATGACATCTCAAGTTGGAGGTACAACATCGTTTACATGTCAATCTCAAGGTATGTCATCAATTGCACCTCCAATTGAAGGTACATGATCTATCCTCGATGCTATTGACCTTCCCAATATTGACATAAATTTACATTTGAGAACTCCTCCTAGAGTTTTACATAGAAAACCTACATTTTTTATTGATATTGATTCCAATGTTTTGAATGGATGCCTAATAAGATTCCAAAATGTACATGTCAAAGATATGCAGAAAGGATATGGAGTTTGTTTTTTGCAAAGCTAAGTGAGGGTTGAAGATGCCAACTATTTGTTGAAATGATGAGGCAACTCACATTTAGGCCCACCATGAAGTCTCTTGGGCTAAGAGTTTTGAATGACTCAAGTGAAAATTCCATTGTAAATAACTTGATGAGTGCATACAAGAGCGTGGGTTCCACCTCACGCATGAAGGATAGTTGTACCACATGACGTGTGATGACAACAGCATTGTTAAGCAGTCAAACAAGGAACAAGGTGAACCTTAAAAAGGCAAGTAAGTCTTTTAAAATAAGTAGATCATCTCTGATGAGAGCCAAAGGAAGGTGTGAAAGAGTGGAGGATCCAAATAGCAATGAGTTATGGGAATTTTCGGGTAGAGTGCCACGAAAAGACACAAGAATTGCTCAAGGCTTGAGATCTTTAATTGTGAATTATTGGAAGGATAACACAAGGACCTCTCCTAATCAAAGAGATGTTGTAAGAAGGAGAATTGGTAGTAGAAACCATGAGCCATCCAATGCATTATTTGGATACCACTCAAACCCAATTTTTTGCTGATTTTGTACAGAAGTTTCCTGAAATTAAAATATGTCAAAGGTATTTTAAAATGCTAAAGCCTTTTTATGTCAAAATGAATCACACATGCACTACTTTTTGTTGTAGGGTTCATATTGAGTTTTCTAACCATTATGATGTTTATTGATGTATATGTGTAGATATGCATACTGATAATGTTTTGTAGGAAAGTAACATAATGCCTCCACCTAAATCATCAAAGAAATTTTTGTCTTCCATTTTATGTGAAAGAGAGGATGGTCAATTTTTTTACAAAAAATCATGTTTGGATGGCACATGTGATCATTGTGGTGGCATGCAAAATTTTCCAATTTGCCAACACATGGCTAGTACACACACAATTGGAGACAAAATTGTGGAATTCGGAAAATATAAGACAGTGGCATACAGTCTAAAAGATGGGAAAGAAGCAAAGAAGTGTGAATTGGTCAGTGATAATATTCCAATGTATCAGTTTATGGGCATTTTTTGTGATCAGGTGATTTATGATTATGCAACACATACACATAGAGCACAATGGTTGGACTCATAGTTCAAGTTATGCAAAGACACATTTCCACTTCATCATATCATTTTAGTTGTTGACTTCACTGAGAACTACACACTACAACCAGAGAACGAGGTGCAATCACAGTAATAAAACTCCGTGCAGGTTGCTATATTTGTACATATTCATTCATTCATGCAAATGATAGTACAGAGGAAAATAGGAAAGTATTGAGGGAGTATCACTTTTACATCAGTGATGATCGCACACATTCTATAGAGTTTGTTCAAGGTTTCTTTCATATGTTCTATGCAGATCTGGCTAGTAGGGGCATATCATTTAGTCAGCATATCATATGGTCAGATAATTTTACATCACAATTCAAGAACACTAGAATGTTTTACTGGTTGAGTAGGATGCATAGGATTAGTGGTGTTCAACATATGTGGAACTTCTCAGAGGCTAGGCATGGAAATGGGGAGCATGATGGAGCAGGTCCATGTATCAAAAGAGCCCTAGCACAAGAAGAGTTAAAGTACACAAATAGTGTAAAGTTGAAAGATGCAAGATCAATTGTCCAGTGGTGCAATGGTTCAATGGGTCTAGGTAGTGAAGGTAATTCTTTAGTTCATAGATTTTTTCATTTAGTAGATGATACTAACATTGCAAAATATGAGGATTGTTGTACACTAACAAGATCGAGTGAGCTACACTCTTTTAGAAGCTCCAATGCAGGTGCATGGACTATCCATACAAAGAAGATGGCATGCTTTTGTTATGCATGTACACTTAAATCATGGAATGATTGCGAGTCAACAGAGTGGGTTGACGAATGGTCTGTAAGAAGTCTAAGCCCACTTGACACTTATCAACTCCCAACAGCTCTACAAATCACAGAGATGCAATCATCCATTGACTTTGATCATGTATCGGACCTACTAGAACCAGGCAATATATCTTACATACAAGTTTTATTATGTTGCTCAGTAAATAAATCTAACAAGATGAACATATCAATGCAGGGAACGTTTATGCAGTGATTGCAGATGAAGACAATGAAGATGGTACAGATTATTACCTGTGTCATTGTATCGAGGCCAAATAGAAATTGGAGTCCCTAGTTATAGACGGAGAAAACATAGAATATCCTACAGGTTCGGTGGTTGTTACTGGAACATGGCTTTGAAGGTATCCAGTTAAGAATGTTGCATTTTGGTTGTTTGAGGACTTCTACACGCATCAGAAAATTCTTCACTATTCGAACCTTGTCGTCACCACCAACGTTCGGTTGATCAAATATAAGGGTAGAGCTACGAACAAGAACTTGTGGAAAGTGTGTGTCTGACCATGAGGCAATACTCGACACAATAAAGAGTAGAGCAAACCCAGATGGTTCCCTAGATTGATTTGTAAGTATGCACATTGAATTTTTAAAGCCATGTTATTGATCACTCTTTTAGACCAACACCTTGCAATAAGGATTTTTCACCATTACTGTTTGATGTCATATGCATTTATGATTGTCATTGATCCTTTTTTGATTGTGACTCTAGGTAATACTGAAGTTTGTCAAAGTATATAAGAAAATAACATCGGTTTCTGGTGCATTTTCTGGTTGTCAATCTTCTCTTTCTTTTCCATCTCCTAGATTTATCAGATTCTTATATGCTACATGTTTTATGTTAGGCCTCTCAATGATATATTTGAAATTTATATGTAGGGTCATCGAGAGATGATAAAGTAGCAAAGAGGCACATCACCATTGTAGGACCTTCAACTGACCTCCTTATCTAGCATGCATAAAGGTGATAGTAGGTATCGTCAACTGTATGACTGACATTATTTAGTTATTGCTCTTTGAATGATTTTTATGTGACTCTATGTCTAAGATTGAGAGGCTTTTGCAGGTTTTTTGTGGACCAAATTCCCATGATACTACACAACCATAGAGAGGCTACTACTCATGTGTTTCGTAGGGAGCAAGGGATGTACATGTTTTGAACCATTTTGGAATGCAAATAGTTGGGCCAGCTGAGGTGGAATAGAAAAACGAAACTGGGCAGCAACTCCTTTTGTCCTTTCTCAAGTACAATATATTTCATGATTTGTGTTGGAAATGGGAGGATTATTTCTCTACATGTATTGCTACAAATATTGACAAATGGGAATATTTTCAAGATGTTCTTCCATCACTATTGTAATATTTGTCATTCACTTAGTGTATTTTCTGATATATTAAAATCATGAGAAATTAATACATGCAATTAAGTATATTCCTTAATATATGCCTCAATCAAATGTGTATATTACATTTAAAAGTAGTTGTAATGCTTCATGGTTTATATTTAAAGACTTAATTCAAGACTCCACATTCATAAGGACCTATTGTTGCATACACAGCCATAGCTCTTGGAGTCTTGAGACACTAACTGACATAGACTTGACAGTCATAAGACATTGATCACTACTCATTTCTAATATGTTCTTTTCATTTGCACATTGCCATGTATAGTGACCCTTCATAGTTCCCTTGTGTTCATACATTCATGATGCTTGTCTAACCCAAAAGCCATAAAATAAAATATTATATTCATCTAAAGACTGTCTAACCTCATTCACGAAACCTTCTAATGGACTTTCAAATACCCTAACCAACTGCTAGCAGTGATCTTCCTTGAAATCTTGAATGGTCCCTCTATCTCAACATCTAGGGTTTCTTCAATCTGTGTTATCTCTTGATGATTTGATATGTTGCTGCTATGTTTTTCCAATTAACTGTCATATGCCATCACTTCACTCCTTTTCAGTATCAAATCTACTCCTTTGAGTTTATTGGCATAGTCCCTTTTGATCTCTACCTATTAGATATTGTCCTTGCCCTTATATTCTTTTTTTGACACAATTGTCACTATTGTTCAAATTATCAAAGCATACTCCCTTAGCAGTATTTTGTTCATTTGGGACAACTAAATCCTTCACTTGTCTGGTATTTTTGCAATCTCAAGTTTTGGGACACAAAATTCTTCATAGTGACCTAAAATTCCTAAAGTTGAAAGCCTCAACTTTCTTACTCGACATTCCCAAATCAATGAAAGAAAACAAGGCATTTGAAATTTTATCAACTCTAAGCTCTATATGGTATCCTTTTATCTTTGTTATTGATTTTCTCTATCAATGTATACATGCCCTCTTTAAAATATTTGGAAAGAAATACTATTAGAAACATAAGCATGGTGGTTGTGGAATCTCCTTATAAAAGATATAAGGGTTCTTACAATAAGAAAAACACTAGACCTGTCAAAGTCACCTCTACGTGCATGTACTGAAAATGATGATCTCCAGGGCTGCATAATCTTTCCCATACTTCCTTTACTCATCATATATGCTTCCACGTGAAACTTCCCTACAACAATATTTCTAAGGCATTTAAACTGGAAAGCAATGAGTGTGGACATTGCAATACCCCTTTTGATGATGGAAATTAAATGTAGAAGTGTGAGAACTGACATTAACTTCTTTGTAGTCTTCCATTTGAAAGCTTGTAGCACATATGACTACCATGAAAGCTCGAAAAACTAGTAGAAGAGACCTAAAAGGTAACAAAACCCTAACATCTCAACTCAGTCTTTATTAAATTCAATCATAACAAAACAACCTACTCATGCATGTGAATTTGACTCATTCAAGGCATTAGAGACTAACCTCTTACAAATTTTAAAAGAAAAGGTTATTTTGACCCTAAAGGATTGAACATAGACTAACAATTGTAATTTTTTGGATCTACCGATTCACCCCCCCTCTCAGTTGATTGTGTACCCTTCACCCTTGGTCTTTCCATTATTATCATAACTTTGAAGAAAAATATCAAAAAATACTCCAAGTGCCTAACAATGATATTGCCTCACATTCATCATCCTATATTGATCCATCCACTTTAGCCTCATCATCCACCTCACATAAAGCCTTTCCAAATATCAAGGTCCAAATACGAGACAAGACAAGGGTTGTAGAGACTATGGTCTTAAAGGGTATTTTTATGTAGGACAACTCCCATCTTCTCCTAAGACATATGGAAAACCATAACACATAGAAAAAAGCCTCTTCTATCATCAAATTTGAACCCATGGTTTTCTCCAAGTGGGGAGAGCTAAACAAAGAGGTTATAGAGGAAGACATCTCCAAATTGTTGTACCAATATGAGAAAGAGAAAGAAAACCTACCAATAGATCAATGTGGTAAGGGTTTCCAAGTCATTAAGAACATGAGGGACTCACATGACATGGTAGCCTTGGTCTACATCAACAAGGAATAAGATAACCCATTTTTCTAGAGAAATGACAAAAATATCAAGGGCTTGGGTATAGTTCATTATACGTTACTCCTAACCTTGAGAGTACCCCTAAAATCATATTGCTTAGGGTTGACAAGGTAGGGGCAGCGTATGCCTCATATAAATTGATGCAACCTAGGTCATCTCTAATATACCTTAGGGTATGACATTCAACAAAACAACTATGGTTCAACTGACTCGATCCCTTAAGGGTGCAAAGTGCAAAAGGGAAACAATATTTGACAAGGTACTACTCGTAAAACATGGTGATTATGAAATATCTATCTGAACCTACAAGATCACATTGGACCCCTCTACAATAACCTCTTTCGGTTATTGCTATCTCAGAGGCATTTTCCTGTGGTGGCGAATTTTCACTCGGGGAAAGAGTTGTCAAATGCAAGTAGTTAAAAGTTGCAAAGTGGTGCAACTTTCATTTTGCAGCTCATGTGACCAAACAAACTATTCCAATGTGTCTGGGTGGGTATGTTTACACTAGGCATGGTCCTCTTTTGCATCCAAACACACGGAATCGATCCGAACTATGTTCAACCTGATCAATCCCTTAAGAGTCCAAAGTGCAAAATAGCTGTGAAATTCAGCATGCTATTACTTGTACACCATGATGCTTAGTAACTTCTCATCTAATCCTATAAGATCATGTTAGGCCCATCTATAATAACCTCGCTCGGTTTTCGCTATCTTGGAGGCATTTTCTTGTGGTGGCAAATTTTCACTCGGGGAAAAGTTGTCAAATGCAAGTAGTTGAAAGTTGCAAAGTGGTGCAACTTTCATTCTGCAGCTCGTGTGACCAAACATACTATTCCAACGCATCTAGTTGGGTAGGTTTACACTAAGCATGGTCCTCTTTTGCACCCAAACACCTGGAATCGCTCTGAGCTACGTTCAATCGGATCGATCCCTTAAGGGTCCAAAGTGCAAAATGGCTACAAAATTCAGCATGCTATTACTCGGGCACCATGATGCTTAGTAACTTCTTGTCTAATCCTACAAGATTATGTTGGGCGCATCTACAATAAATTCGCTTGGTTTTCGCTATCTCAGAGGCATTTTCCTATGTTGGCAAATTTTCACTCGGAGAAAAAGTTGTCAAATGCAAGTAGTTGAAAGTTGCAAAGTGGTGCAACTTTTATTTTGTAGCTCGTCTGACCAAACAGACTATTCCAATGCATCTAGGTGGGTAGGTTTACACTAGGTACGGTCCTTTTTCGCACCCAAACACATAGAATCACTCTTTGCTATGTTCAACCGAACCGATCCCTTAAGGGTCCAAAGTGCAAAATGGCTGTCAAATTCAGCATGCTATTACTCAAATACCATGATGCTTAGAAACTTCTTGTATGATCCTACAAGATCACATTGGGCCCATCTACAATAACCTCACTCGGTTTTCGCTATCTCAGAGGCATTTTCCTATGCTGGCGAATTTTCACTCGGGGAAAAAGTTGTCAAATGCAAGTAGTTGAAAGTTGCAAAGTGGTGCAACTTTTGTTCTGCAGCTCGTGTGACCAAACAAACTGTTCCAATGCATCCAGGTGGGTACGTTTATGCTAGGCATGGTCCTCTTTTGTACCCAAACACACAGAATCACTTCGAGCTACGTTCAACTGGATCGATCCCTTAAGGGTCCAAAGTGCAAAATGGTCGTGAACTTCAGCATGCTATTGCTCGGACACCGTGATTCTTAGAAACTTCTCGTCTAATCCTATGGGATCATGTTGGGCCCCTCTACAATAACCTCTCTTGGTTTTTTCTATCTTGGAGGAATTTCCTATGCTGGCAAATTTTCACTCGGGAAAAAAGTTGTCAAATGCAAGTAGTTGAAAGTTGCAAAGTGGTACAAATTATGTTCTATAGCTCATGTGACCAAATGGATTGTTCCAACGCATCTGAGTGGGTACTTTTACGCTAGTTATGGTCTTCTTTTGCACCTAAACATGCGGAATCGCTCTGAGCTACGTTCAACCGGATCGATCCCTTAAGGGTCCAAAGTGCAAAATGGCTGTGAAATTCAGCATGCTATTACTCGGACACCGTGACGCTTAGTAACTTCTTGTCTAATCCTACAAGATCAGGTTGGGCCCATCTACAATAAAATCGCTCGGTTTTCTCTATCTCGGAGGCATTTTCCTTTGCTGGCGAATTTTCACTTGGGGAAAAAGTTGTCAAAAGCAAGTAGTTGAAAGTTGCAAAGTGGTGCAACTTTCGTTCTGTAGCTCGTCTGACCAAATGAACTATTCCAATGCATCTAGGTGGGTACGTTTACGCTAGGCATGGTCCTCTTTCACACCCAAACACACAGAATCACTTTGAGCTACGTTCAACCGAATCAATCCCTTAAGGGTCCAAAGTGCAAAATGTCTACAAAATTCAACATGCTATTACTCGAACACCGTAACACTTAGAAACTTTTCGTCTAATCCTATAGGATCACATTGGGCCCCTCTACAATAACCTTTCTCGGTTTTCGCTATCTCGGAGGCTTTTTCCTATGGTGGTGAATTTTCACACGAGGAAAAAGTTGTCAAATGCAAGTAGTTGAAAGTTGCAAAGTGGTGCAACTTTCATTCTGCAACTAGTGTGACCAAACAAACTATTCCAACGCATTTGAATAGGTATGGTTATGCTAGGCATGGTCCTCTTTCGCACCCAAATACGCGGAATCGCTCTGAGCTACATTCAACCAGATCGATCCCTTAAGGGTCCAAAGTGCAAAATGGCTACGAACCTTAGCATGCTATTACTCGGACACCGTGATGCTTAGAAACTTCTCGCCTGATCCTATGAGATCAAGTTGGGCCCCTCTACAATAACCTTGCTCATTTTTTGCCATCTCGGAGGTTTTTCCTATGGTGACGAATTTTCACTCGAGGAAAAAGTTGTCAAATGCAAGTAGTTGAAAGTTACAAAGTGGTGCAACTTTCATTCTATAGCTAGTGTGACCAAACAAACTATTCCAACGCATTTGAATAGGTATGTTTACGCTAGGCATGGTCCTCTTTCGTACACAAATATGTGGAATCGCTCTGAGCTACGTTCAACCGGATTGATCCCTCAAGGGTCTAAAGTGCAAAATGGTTGTGAACCTCAGCATGCTATTATTCAGACACCGTGACGCTTAGAAACTTCTCATCTGATCGGCAAAAACTATAAAATTGGCAAAAAATGCTTTTAAAACCTACAAAAAAATGTGAATAAAATCGTGTTGATTTTCATGTGAAAAAAAAATGAGACCATAGCTTGTTGCTTACTATTATTCTTTGATATAATTTTTCCAAGCATCCATAGCTTGTTCAAAAGCACCTATTTTAGGCTTTTAGCTATAGCAGCAAGGCAGTGAACTATTTGATAAAATGCTTTGGTAGACATGTATGAAAAATTTTGTAGCATAGACAAGGCAGTGAACTGTTTGAAAAAATGCCTAAAAGAAATACCCTCTCATGGTGATGGAATTCCATGACAATCCATAGCCATAGGCATTTGTCATGGCATTCCATCACCATGAGACCACATTTCTTCGAGGCATTTTTTCAAGTAGTTCACTGCCTTGTCTATGCTATTGCTTACTATTATGCTTCAATAGATTTTTTCCAAGCATCCATAGCTTGTTCGAAAGCACTTGTTTTAGGCTTTTAGCCATAGCAGCAAGGTAGTGAACTGTTTGACAAAATTCTTTGGTAGACATGTATGAAAAATGTGGTAGCATAGATAAGGCAGTGAATTGTTGGAAAAAATGCTTGAAAGAAATGCGGTCTCATGGTGATTATTGTCATTGCATTCCATCACCATGAGACCACATTTATTTGAGGCATTTTTTCAAATAGTTCACTGCCTTGTCTATGGCTTGTAATGCCTTCAAAAGGATAATTTTTCCAATTTGAATGTTCAAGCCAAAATGATGTGTCAAGGCCTTGTAATGGCTAATTTGAATGTAATCAAGTCATAAAATAAGTCACTAGGAGGTGAAAATATAAAAAATACAAATAATACAATGTTGTTAAAAATTAATCATGATATAATTATACAGCAAGAGAGAGCATAAATCAAGGAATATTAAGAGTTAAAAGGGTAGTTGCACCGATGAGAAGTTAGAAAAGGAAGTTTCTAAGAGGGAAAATTTTATAAAAGGCATTTTAAGGCGTGCAAAAAGGGGGATGGTATAGTTCTTTTTACAGTGGGTTTGAGAGTCTAATAGAGCATTTCATCACTACTCCACCAATGTAGGCCAAGTAGATTGGTGGAGTAGGCTAATGTTAGGGTGTTTTGAATGTTTTTTATGATTGTAGGTATAGGGGAATGCAAGAATGCTTAGATGAAGTTGCTGTTACACACAGAAATTGAAGGTTTCCACACAAAATTTGATGCTACAGTCATGCATAATGAAGAAATAGAGTTTTCCATGGCTTGAGAATGGTATAGATGATTTTTTTAGGTGTATTTAAAGGTGCTAGAGTATATGGAATGTTGGTAGAAGATGTGGAAGATGATATTCCAAGAAACCCTCATTATTTTGCTTGCAAAGCCTATATTCAAGGGTTTTGATATTTAAATGTTTTAGTGGATCTAATAACTCTTGAAAATGATGGAATTCTGAGTTTGGAGGTATGAAAAAAGACTATTTAAGGCTGGTTAGTGATTTGGAGATGATTTGTTGGTAGTCACTTTGCAAATTTGGCCTAATTTGTGGCTGGGAGCAGCGTATCAGACTAGTTTTCTGATGTTTCTCTCAAAAAAAGTGGCAATTTTTTTGTGATATGTCTAAATACTCTGTAATGGGTCTCCAAAACTATATTAAGCTTGTGTTGATGCAAAGATGGTAGAGTTGTATCACCTGATTTAGGGCTTTGCTAACCTACAAGGAAATTGATGAAATGAGTGTTAAAACAAAGGCCAGTGGTATTTGTGATTAGATTTGTGATGTAACTACTTAAATAATGTTTTCAAAGGTATTTCAATGATTTGAGAAAATTTTAAAGGTTAATGTTGTTGATTTGATGTTTAGACTAGGGTGGAATCTTGATGAAGAATGGTGTTATGACTGTGAAAATCAATAAATCTGATAACTCAGAATGTGAATATGTTATTGGTTTGTTTCTATTAGAAGCATGATGATTATGAGGCTCTTGTAAGTCTGATAATAGTTTGAAGGTAAGAACGTATGTCTATTAGCCTTGGGGAGTGTCAGTTGTATCAAGGAGGTTTTGGTGAATATTGAAGTATTGGTTGGTTCAATGCCTTTGATTAGGTTTTTTTGTTACGATCAGTCAATTAGATGTTGATAATGGTCTAGAATATGATTTTGGTGATTTGGGAAACTGACATGTTGTCTTGGAGTTTTATAGAACTGACGAAATCAAGTGAATTTGAAGACAAATTGATGAAAATTTTAGTAAACAAGTTGTTTGTTTAATTGAGTTTAAGATCTGGTCATCATGAGAATGAAGATGAAAAGATTGCTAGATATATTGGTGGATAGTGTTATTTGTGACATTCTTCCAATGGACTACTATCACATACTCCTTGGAAGACCATGGAAGTATGATAGGTGTGTCATGCATGATGGGAAAGAAAATAAGTATACCATAAGGAAAGATAGCCATACGTTTGTTTTGACTCCACTTCTAGAGGATGTGAAAGGGAAAGCCAAAGTAATCATGTGTGGGAACAAGGAGCCTATAAGTGTTGTGAGGGAAATCAAAAATTCTAGTTTTGGGAACCATTATAGGTCTAGTAATACAAGGGCAGTGGATATAAGGACCGATGTAGTAGCAAAGGAGGTAATGACATCGTGTTTGTGTGAAAGTCTTATGGTGGGCACCATAGAATGTCCTATTCTTGTAGATGTGAGAGTAAAGAAAGCAAGGTTTGTAACTACAAAGATAGATAACACTGATAAAATAGTGAAGAAGCATGGTGGCAATGTGTTGGGACTGATGACAGGGGTACTAGGACATCTTGTTGTTAAATGGGTAAAATGCTAAGTTTTGGAGATTTCAATGAACCTAACTTGGAGATTGTTTCAAATTTCCATTATATGAATGTTAAGAGTATTTGTAGGGCCTTGGTGGAGATTTGTTGTTATTTTGCAAGATTAAAGGTTTGAAAACCTTGAGGGTGAGTTGATGCCTATTAGGCTGAATCATTATGAAGAAGAGTTCTTTGACTGAGAATTGGCATTTCCATAGTTGTGAGTCTTCTCCACCTTAGCTTTGCATCAAAGCACAACTAAATTTATCATTTCAAAGAAATTTTTTGATGCATTTTTTCAAGTAGTTCACTGCCTTGTCTATGATATTGCTTACTATTATGCTTTTGATATATTTTTTCGAAGCATCCATAGCTTGTTCAAAATCACTTGTTTTAGGCTTTTAGCCATAGCAACAACGCAGTGAACTGTTTGAGAAGATGCTTTGGTAGACATGTATGAAAAATGTGGTAGCATAGACAAGGCAGTGAATTGTTTGAAAAAATGCCTGAAAGAAATGTGGTCTCATGGTGATTATTGTCATTGCATTCCATCACCATGAGACCGCATTTATTTGAGGCATTTTTTCAAATAGTTCACTGCCTTGTCTATGGCTTGTCATGGCCTTCCATCCCCATGAAACCACATTTCTTTGAGGTATTTTTTCAAACAATTCACTGCCTTGTCTATGCTATTGCTTACTATTATGCTTTGATGGATTTTTTCCAAGCATCCATAGCTTGTCCGAAAGCACCTGTTTTAGGCTTTTAGCCATAGCAACAAGGCAGTGAATTGTTTGATGAAATGCTATGGTAGATATGTATGAAAAATGTCATACCATAGACAAGGCAGTGAATTGTTTGAAAAGATGCCTCAAAGAAATGTGTTCTCATGGTGATGGAATGCCATGACAGTCCATCACCATAGGCATTCATCATGGAATTCCATCACCATGAGACAACATTTATTTGAGGCATATTTTCAAACAATTCACTGCCTTTTCTATGGCTTGTCATGGCATTCCATCACCATGAGACCACTTTTCTTTGATGTATTTTTTCAAAAAGTTTAATGGCTTGTCTATGCTATTGCTTACTATTATGCTTTGATAGATTTTTCCAAGCATCCATAGCTTGTTTGAAAGTATCTATTTTAGGCTTTTAGCCATAGCAAGAAGGCAATGAACTATTTGATAAAATGCTTTGGTAGACATATATGAAAAATGTCGTAGCATAGACAAGGGAATGAGCTATTTTTAAAAATGCCTCAAAGAAATGTGGTCTCATGGAATGCCATGACAAGCTAAAGCAATTGGTAGCTGCTCCTAGTTATTAGTTATGCAATGTGAAGTAATTGCATAACTGCTTAGGTTGACTTTGTAAAAAGCTATATTGTAATTGAAATTTTGTCATCTATCAGCATCTAGTTATTTGTTATGCAATGTGAAGTGATGCTTTGAGTTTGAAAGATGTGCAATGCATGAATATAAACTACAAAAATCTATTTTCTACATTTCATTAGTTAAACTCTTTATTTTATTTGCTCTCTATATCTCTATGGTATGAAAATGCCTTTCGATTTCAAAAAAGATAGTTTTTATCTCTTGTTATACAATTTTTTACGTTTTTTTTATCTCTTGTTATAAAAAGGAGCAGATATAAAATGTTAAAGAAGAGTGAAAGCACAACTAAATTTACCATTTCAAAGCAATTTTTTTGATGCATTTTTTCAAATAGTTCACTACCTTGTCTATGTTATTGCTTACTATTATTCTTTTGATATATTTTTTCGAAGCATCCATAGCTTGTTCAAAATCACTTGTTTTAGGCTTTTAGCCATAGCAACAAGGCAGTGAACTATTTGAGAAGATGCTTTGGTAGACATGTATGAAAAATGTGGTAACATAGAAAAGGCAGGGAACTATTTGAAAAAATATCTCAAAGAGATTTGGTCTCATAGAATGCCATGATAAGAAAATGCAATTGGCAGCTGCTCCTAGTTATTAGTTATGCTATGTGAAGAAATTGCATAACTGCTTAGGTTGACTTTGCTCAAACTATATTGTAATTAAATTTTTGACATCTATCAGCATCTACTTATTAGTTATGCAAAGTGAAGTAATGCTTTGACTTTGAAAGATGTGGAATGCAATGTAATCAACGACATGAATATAAACTACAAAATTCATTTTTTACAATTCATTAGTTAAAATATTTATTGTATTTGCTCTCTATATCTCTATATACTATGGAAAAACCTTGCAATTGTATTTAAAAGGCTTAATAGGTCAGTTAGGTGGTATTTGCAAAATCAAGTTGTGAATGAATGGTAATTAAGAGCAAAATTGGCAAATTGCCATCTTAGAAGTCTAAAAAAGGGTGGTTATGGTGGTTGATCTGCTCAAGGGGTAGTTGGAAGGTGGTATCAAGATATATTGCTATAATACCCCGAGTTGAGGGTTGATTTTGTTCAATTTCTAATAAGAAAATATACTTTTGAAAACGTTGATCACTGGTATTCTTTGTTTTCCTGAATTTTCTTTGCCTTGCATAGGCCCATACAAGTCTATCATGACTTGAGTCTTTGGATACTTGACTGCATATGTGTTTACTCTCTTTGCATCCATTCTGAAGGTTTAAATCCACCGTTGGTGTGTGTGGGATCAACAAACTTGGTTACTGCTCTATTTTCTATGTTAGGGGTTTTGAGGGCAACACCATGACACATTAGCCAATCCACCTACTATTTTGACCCTGTTGCTCGGTGGATTGGCCTATACCATGATTATTTTGGTGTGTGAATACTTTGGAGGATGAGAGAATGAATAAACTCAGTGGGGTGTGAAGTTCTAATGTTGTTCAGGGGTGTTTCCACCATGAAAGTAAGGAACTCAAGTAGTGAATCTGAGAAATACTGAAAGGAATGGGATTGTGAGTGTCTTTTAAGTTAGAGTATAGGTATTGTGGGGTGTTTGGACTTTTGGAAGGATTAGGGGAGGTCTAGAGTTATGAGTTTCTTTAAAACCCTTGTTTTTATGAAGGTTTCAGACAATTTGTGAGTAGAGGAATAAAACAAGTTCTTGGGGCTCTTAAAATAGGAGAATCTTGAGTTTGGTGAGCATCCCTAAGACTATTTAAAGTTTCCTTTGTTTGGAGGTGAGTTTGTGAGGGGGTTCCTTTGGAAATTAGGCCTAATTGTGAAGCCTAGAGCGAGGGAGGTGTATTGAAAGTTCATGTTGGTCCAAAAGAGTTACTATTGGTTTTGGAATATGTTTTGTAACCTTGAAAAGGGTATCTTAATCCACCTTTAAATGGTCATGTGTTTTGGAAAGGTTGGGAGAAATTAGGCTTGAACCGGGTTTTGAGTTTGGTGCAGGAGCACCTACACCACATCATCATTTTTTTTTTATTTGAATACATCAATAGGAAAATGTTAGTTTCTTTAGGTTTATTTTGTCTAATAAGCTTTGAGAGGTCAAGAATAATGCAAATAAAGGGTGTTTTGTGTCTTAGAAGTCAATTAGAAATCATATAAGTTGTAAAATATTGACAAAGCAACTTTAACACAAACAAATGTAATTAAGGGACCAACTAATCCCAAGGTTGGTTATGGGAATTGGGGAGAATATGGTTATTGTAAAATTCTTTAAAAATCCTTACCAAGGCTTGAATGAGAGAGTGGAAGAAGTTTTGTAACAATTTTACACAATAAACACCACAGTTTTGAGCAATTTTCTGGAAAAATATTGTTTTCTTGATCTTTTTGAGTGTTGTACAGGCACATATAGGATCGTCATGGTCTAATAATTTTAGAGGATTTGTATATATGTTTTCTAATTCATTTATTTTTTATTTGGTGTCTTAACTCTTTGTTTGTAGAGAGAACCAACATAAACAATGACTGTCCCAATGTTGCTGAATCAAGGGTTTGAGGGGAAATTTGTGATGTAACAATCAATCCACCTATTGTTTGCTACTGTATCTTAGTGGATTGATTGAAATCATGTTATAATAAGTGTTTAAACTCATTTTGGAATAAGGATTCATAATTATGTGGCATTTTTGTGACTATTCTAAGACTGAAGAGGGGTTTCCAACATGGAAGTGAGGAACCAAAGAGAGGTTTTTAAGAATTAATGCCTATAAGGGTTATGTGAGGGTCTCATGAGTTTGTGCAGAAGTATTTTGAGATTTTTGGGTCTTTGGAAGTGTTGAGAGAGTTTTGGAGTTGTATGTTTCTTTAAAACCCTTGATTTTGTGAAGCTTTAGGAGGGTTTCTTGGGACAGTGAGTTAGAGGCTCTATAGACACAAACTAATGACATAATTTGAGGTTTGGCACCATGAACTAATATTTTCCAAGGTGTTTGGGTATATATCTAAAGTTGGAAGGGTGGTCCCTTTGGAAAAAAGGGCTAATTGTGAAGCCAAAATTGAAGTAGGTGTGTTGAAAGTCTATCTCGGTCCAAAAGAGTGACCACTAATTCTTTGGTATGTTGTGTAGCCCTGAAAAGGGTATCTCAATCCATATTGTAATTTTCTAGTGTTTTGGAAAGGTTGGGAGAAATTTGGCTAAAATTGAGTTTTGAGTATCACAAGAATAACCAGTCACAAATGTGAGTTTTGGAAACCTTGATGAATCTGACTTAGGGATTGTTCTCGATTGATTCAATTGTCATTGTATGAATGTTTATGGTCTTTGTAGGGCCTTGGTGGAGTCTTGTTTTTCATTTGCAAGGTTGAGGAGCTGAGACCCTTCAGGGTGGGTTGATGCCTATTAGGCTGAATCATTATGAAGAAGAGTTCTTGATTAAGAATTGACATTTCCATTGTTGTGAGTCTTCTCCACCTTGGCTCTACATCAAAGTGCTACAAGGGTGGATTGTTGAGTAAGGTGTTGAATGAATATTTTGGTTTGATGGGGCTTTGAGGTTGTGTAGATTGCTCAAAATAGGTTGTATTAATCTTATTAGGAGCCCCTTGAAGGCAGGTTGTCAGACTAATTGGGTTTGAGCCTCCTTGCCTCTGCATCGGTGAGGCACAAGTAATTGAAGCATTCCAAAGGATACAAACCACCACGAATGGAGCAATACGCTTTAGATGGGGCTTATTGAGCATTCGACAATAATTAATTAAGCATTAGATGTAAATAAAATCCATGCCTACAACATTCAAGCATACAACTTACACGATACACATGATAACGTATTTCAAGAATGGCAGTACTAAAATAAGAGTTTCTTTAATCAAAAATCCAAAAGGCTACACAATGATATATATTGAAAAGTATATAAATATATCCAAAAAAACCATATAGGCTTACTACAAAGGAGCCATTTGGACATAAAATATCACATATATATATCAATAGTACAAAACATATGTTCCAAAATGCCACATAGGCATACAACAAACAACACTAATACATAGTCATTTCCCTCTAGGGGAAGGAAATAGATCTCATGTTGCCTTCAAAATTCGGCTGGATGGAGTGATTGTTGCTTGTCTTGTCTTTCGAACACGCTCGCTACTCCTCCTCTCTTCACTCTAGAACTTCTACTGATACAATTAAAAGTAAATATGTTAAAACATAGAAATTGAATTATGGGATGATATATAACAAAATATAATCACTTACCACATACATATAGTCATCATGCACATTTAAAGCATCACCACGTCCATGATCTGGAGTGACAACCACCTGTAGCAAACATGAAGATATAAATTAAACTACATAAAATTATCGTGAAAATTTTCTATAATAAACCATAAAAGAGAAAATATAATGTCAAATCAACTAATCTATTCCATACCTCTCTCAATGGATCAGAATTGGTTATTGTTGTAGCAACTCCATGGTCCATCGTACCACCAACATCACCAAGGCTATCTCTTGTCAATAGCTGCAAATGAAACAATACCTCAGGCATCATGTTGATATAGGACAACATAATGTGACACAATCAAGGAATACTTGAATGCAATGTTTGTGTTTCGCATCAATTTTTTAGATTTGTATATACGTAAAATTTCTAAACTAGCTAACATAGAGTTACAACACCATTAATGAATAAAGGCTACCTGAGTGTATGTTGTTTGAGGATATGAATCACGAGGTGTGGAGGAAGAAGGTGCATTGGGAAACTATTTGAAATCCGAAGCATGTTATGAGACAAGCATTCAAATATAACATTCAACTATTCAAATGCAATAATAATATATTTAATACTAGTTGCATACCTGTGGACTCATCATCAAGAATGTATAAGGGTTTGTAGGAATAGAGGATCCCTCATGAATAGTGTGACCCTGAAATTTCATCATATCAAAATTCTACTAATTTAGTTATTCTTAAATTTCAAAATATATTTTAATAAACAACATTAAAATAGCTTGCTAAATTTTACCTGAGTGTCAATGCCGAATGTATCATTCAGAATATCATCTATGAAAGTCATCACCTCTGCAACTGATGTAGGTTGTGTAGCTACATCATGAGCACCTTGATAATCGTACATGCAAACAGCACCACAAGCACCACAATGGTGGGGTGGAGCTTGGGGCCTACACGTGTCCTCCACACCAGGCTCTACTAGAGGACTCGCAAACTGTAAAATGGTCTGGGTGTGTGAGCCAATCGACTTCATCGTGTCCACCTCTACACTATCCTTAACAATGGAAGGAACAATGACTTGCTCCACCATGGGTCTTCCCAAGGCTCTCGGTGCCAACTATGGATTACGTCATGCAACAGGTATATCATGTGTGGAGCCACCACCTCTACCCTAAAATTCTAAGATGTCAAAATAGTTTGGCATTTTATTGAGGACAAACTCGCAATAGAGTTTCCTCAAAAAGTATTGCGGCACCTCATGGTTATTGCATGGAGGTTAGTCAAATACCATCTACCACTGCTCCCAAAAAAAAATTCTAATTAAATCATGGTGGCACCAATGGATGGGGAACCTCCTACATGCATGGGACAAAGGTTCATTGGTTTTTGGGTCTTTAAATAGGGCACACAACTCGGCTTTGCTAATTTTTAGTTTTTAGATATCTGCCTATGACAAACCATTAGCATAAAATTGTCTCATCTCATGTCTCTTAGTTGACCAAAAATTCATTTGCTCGCTCATTTTTCCTACATGAGTTAAAATTGACTTCAATGATTCAGTAATCCCTCTCCTATAAGGGTGGGTTTCGGCATGCTCGGTTAATCTTGCAATTAATTGTTGAATGTCTCTTTTATTGTTTTCAATTTGATTTTGAATATTTTCTTGTATTCCTTGAGGATGCCTATGAATTGATGGAGGGGTTTCAGGTTGTTCTTGTATAGGAGGCTCTTCATGAGGGTGTGATTGTGAATTCTCAATGTTTTGAGGTGGAGATTCATTCCCTGAGAATTAGAACAAAGTTTTATTATAAAAATCTATTTAAATTTGCATTCCAAATCAAATTCAAAATAAATAGAATAATAATACACATCTCTTTGCAATCTTCGATGTGTTGGTGGAATCCTCATGGAAAATGGAAAGCTAAGGATGCAAACAATGGAAGCGATTTGGCGAGCACAAGTTGTAGACTTGAAATCCTCTTCCTCAAGTCGTGGGTTGACGACAAAATGAGGGTTCCAAAACTGATTTTGGCTTTTTATGTCTAAAAATACATTTGGTGCATGCCAAATGTCGTTTTAGCCATTTGGCGTGCGCCAAACGGCTTATTTCAGGGTTTTTTTAATTGTTTTTTTCAATTTGGCACCTAAATTGTGTCACAGATTTGGTGCACTTACTCAGATTTGATAGAAGAGAGATTTTATACCTATGCAGAAAAGGACATACAAGTGCACAATGAACTCAAGAAACCTATGTTAACCAAAAGAGTTAGAAAGGAATTTGAAATCCTTGTAGAAAGTATGGGCATACCCGTAGATAAATTAAGAGAAACAAGAAAGAAAAGAGAAGAAGTTGAAGCAGCAAAAGAGGCAACAAAAACTAAATCAGCTAGTTCGGTGGCACCCTCTGCCAAAACTATGTCAACAAGGAGCTCTTCACCCCCATACACTCCTACAAAAAAGCCAATATCCGTGAAGATATCCAATAAGGATGGAAAAATAAAGAAAGACAAAAGTAAAAGAGTCTATATAGTAGCCTCTGAAGATGAAAAGATAGAATCAGATGAAGGAGTTAAAGAAATAAAGCAACAAGGTGCTAAGGCAGCAACAATATCAAAAGAGAAATCTTCCGGTGAAGAAGCCAAAGCCAAGAAGAAAGAAAAATTTGACAAACTAGGTATGTCAATGGAAGAAGTTGAAAAATATTTGGTTAAGGATGGAATTATTAAACTGCTTTGTAAATGGTATGAAATGTTTGATGAATCTGGTCAAAGAATTCTTGAGGAGGCAACAATCAAGTATTTGAATATTTTCAATAAAGTTCTTATTGAAATAATGCCTAGTCTACCTAAAAGCTTATATGAGATTTTAAAAATGAGGAGACTTAATGCTAGAACAAAAGAAGAGAAAATGAGAGAAAGAATACTTGCAGAATTGTGTTTGGTAATGTCTATGGAAGACATGAAGGCACTCTTGAATTAAGAAAAAAAGGAATTTAAGAGAAAGACACGAGTGAATAAGCTCATGATTGGTCTGAATGATGAAGCTACAAAAGAAACTAAGAAAATCTTGAGAGATATTTTGTTAAATGATAGAATTGATGTTGTTACCGAGGAAACACATGTTGAAGATGTCCCATCTGCTTCGGAAGGAGAAGTAGAAGAATACAAACTTGATATAGTTGAGGATACACATATTCCTCCTGATATGGACAATATAGAAATACCTATGGAGATTGAGATTCTTGAATTTGTATTTGTTGAAAAGAATGAAGAAATTGAAATTCCAAGAGTAAAACAAGAACTTGTAGTTGTAGAAACAACAGCTGAGAAAGTTGAGGTAAAAGAAGCTCAAATGGAAGCAAGAGTCATTGCAGAGGCAATGAAGAAGTTTCTGATGGAACAATAGGAAGAAATTGATCCAAAAATGATTGAAGATCCTATTGACCAATCTACCTTGTCTCCAATTCAGAAAATGAAGGTAGCATCATTTGCCTAGGCGAAGGCTAGAGAAGAATTGCTAAGGTCCCACATTGAGGACAGTGAACTCTTAAACCTTGCATCTGGAGTTCTGGAGAAGATAATTCCTACACATGTCAAAGATCTGTTTGGTTCTTCCTCCAGTGAACTGAAGAAGCTTATCAACTATGTAAGTACTCACTTTGAGTCACTTGAGAAATCAGCTATGGTTAAAGTGCAAAAAGAATTTGATGTCAAAAGGTTTAGTGGGTTGAAAGAAATGATTGCTAAACATAAATTATTTTTAGCCACATGTGTGAAGAATGTACAAAATGATCTGTTTGAAGTTGGAAAGATTTACAAGTCATGTTTGATCTTGTCAAAATTTGCTGGCGCTAATGAAAAGAAGATTAAGGATCTGGAAAAATAGTTAAGTACTATTTCTTAAACTTTTGATCCTTTAGCCGGTGGTGTTGCAAAGAAAGAAGGTCAAGTAATATCTCTACTTGACAAAATAAGGAATTTGAAGCATGAAAATGACAGACTTGTGGATAAAGCATGTGAACTAAGAGGCCTAATTGGTCCAAAGATTGAGATAATGTCAAGTGCACTAAAGGAAGGTGAAGACACTATGGGAGTTAGTGATCCAGCAAACTTGGAGCCTGTAGAGACACTATCCTACCTAGTCTGTGGTCACATAACAATTTTGGAGAGTCTCGAAAGGGTTTGGGATGCAAATTTTATCTAGTTGAAGAAAGATTTTGCAAATATTTTCCAATTTGTGTAAGTTAAGGAAGCATCCTTGTATATATGTAGTTTACCTATAATAGTTTTGTTTGATCTTTTTGGTATGCGGATACCTACCTTTTCCATTGATGTCAAAGGGGGAGAGTAGTAGAGTGAAAAATGTATAATCATCTCAGAGGGAGAATTGTATTTTTGGAATTTTGTAGATGGCAATGCAATTCATCTTGGTACTGATCCGACACTTAGTCATTTTTCACCAAGTGTTGCCATAAATGCCAAAGGGGGAGATTGCTGGCAAGAGACACTGCTAATATCATTTGGTGTTGTCATTGATGGAAACCCTAATAGATGATTGGATACACACATAATCATTCGATTATACCGGCAGATAGATTGAAGAATAGTCAAGGAAGAACAGAGCATCTAGTAGTTCAGTGTTCATCAATTTGTATGAAGAATTTTTGTTATCATTTTATGTTGTGTATCTTAGGGAATGTTGTTTGGTGTATGATCTCTACTGCTATCAACTCTTAGTGGCTCGTATCAATCTGTGTGTGAGTCTTAAGACCCAGTTGAGTAATTTTTTGTTTATCAGTGCATGGAAGCTAACTTCATGGATATAACATGTCACGGATGTTTGGGAAGAAACTATTCAATTATGTTTGTGTTTGAGCATCTTTGTTTAGGTCATATCCAAGTTGTGGATGACCGTTGTGGATACGCATTACATATTACTCATGTTTTGAGCCAACAGTTGTAATTTTTTTTTGTTCTATTGATGCCGACCTATTGCAATTAAATTCTTCATCACAGATATATATAAGTGTTTGATCATATCATTTTGAGAGAGCAAGAAGGTGTGTTTATGCAAATTATGAATATCAAAAGAGAAAAAGAGTGATTATACACAGTTTCACTTGTGCATTAAGGATTTTTTGATGCGATTTTGAGCATAGCAGAGAAGAAAAGTAGAATCAGTCAGAAGGACAGAAGATCGATTGTTGAGCCTAACCAGAACTGTAATCAAGCATATGCAGATGCTAATATCTTGGTTCAATCTCTCAGATGGATTTAATCTGAACATTTTGTAAGGTAGAGAGCCTTCCCTTTTGAGCATTGAACTCTAGGTAGTGTGCCTGAATGCAAGTGCATTCCCCATATTGTAAATGTCGTTTGAGTATACTCAGATCATATTGTGGATTCGCCATCCACCGTGGTTTTTCCCCTAACAAGGTTTCCACGTAAAAATCCTTATGTTATGGTGTTGTGTTTATTTGCTTCATGTTTATGCATTATGGTTGAATTTTACTAATGCTTTAAAGATAAAGTTAATAAAGTTAATTTATGCACAACACTGATTCACCCCCCCTCCCAATGTACCTTGTTTCCAACACTTAGCCTGTATCTAGTAAAATGTTAAACATTTTATGGATTGACTATAACTCAAATGTAAGACCTCATTTATTATTGGGATGCTCTACTAATGAACTACAAACCACTTTGTGACTGATTTTTTTACTTTAAAATGTGATCCATCTCATCAATTCTTCTTATTATTTTGTAATATATATATATATAATTTATATTTTAAAAGAATAATATAATTGAATGCAATATCTTCCTACTAGAGAAACACAAATACAAACCTCCTAATTCCTGATCCATGATATGTTCATACCCAAATGCTTGCTAACCATGTTGCTCATATACTTTCCAACTTGAAAGAGGTTCACTAATCAATGCCACAATTTTTAAAAAAAATTTGTTTGGTTTCTTGTAAAATTTTAATGTTTTGGCATGGCATCTAGGTATATAGTTTGCATGGGAAAAGATTTTTGAAATGGTCATCCCTTACCATAAAATTGGTTATTTGGGCATCACTAAATGAGCTCAAGAGTCCATATATCATACCACTCTCATACAATATCTATTTGAGCCACTTTAGATAGTTTTATTTTGTATTTATTCAATATATATAAATAAATTAAAAATGAGAAAGTGGTGGAGCAATTGTTTTAAAGGTATTATTTTAGTTTGATATGATAATAACTTTTAATGGTAAATTTAGTTTGTAAGATGGGTTAAAATGTATTTTGTGAGAAATTTTTGTGTATGATATATTATTAAGTTGTTTAATTTATATTATTATAGATATTTAAAATATATTTATCAAAAAATTGTTAAGTATCGTGGTGTGTATTTATTTTAAGTAAAAAAATCAATATAAGTATTATGAGTAAATGGTATTTTTGGAAAAATATGAATTTATTTTTAAAATGAAATTATTTGTTGTTTCTATACTAATATTTTAATACGTGCATTCAATTTTGTTGCTTTTGTTGTGTGTTTTGCTCCAATTCTTAATTTTGTCACTTTCTTCAATATTATTCTTTAAATTTTTTTAATTTTAGTTTTGGAGAGCTATAAAACTTGTCTATTATATACATAAACATACATACATACATAAACGTATACATACACACTACATACATACTTATATATATTAAGTTGATCTTGTCAGCTTACTTTGATTATATTTTTATTATTTTGATATGTTAGCAGTTTAATAATTTTATTAACACACTCATGTCATAAAATTCCATCCTTTGTTTCCATTATAGGTTATGCCTCTTGGCTTAATAACAATACATCCCTTAAATAATTATTGATAGAGAAGATTCTTATTTTGTATTGTTCATCTAACTTTTTTGATGTATGAAGTTGTAATGGTGAAAATTTCATGCCTATGTCCTTATGTTTTATGCCTAATTTTTTTAGAGTCTTTTGAATGCAATAAGAAGTTTATAAGTGGCATAGTCTTGCATACAATCAATTCATATATTTTTCATTTTGTGTTTATCACCTTTGCTTATATTGATGAGAGTAGACTTTACCTGACACACTTCTATAGTTGCAAATCTAAACCTCAAACTTTAAAAAATTCAATTCAAATTAAATTTTGTTGAATTCCTTGTACTATTTGTTGTGAGTTGACTTAGCATACACTTATGTTGATTTATGTGATTGATTTTTTTATTAAAGTATATTCATTGATTCATACTAAGTCACTGTGGGAGATCATCTAGGAATTATGCAAGGACTTATCTTTGAGCATTTATGAGAGCATCAAAGTAGATTATTAGAGAATTACATCAACACAATCAATATACTATTCGTTGTTTCAATTTAGCATACTCTTAAATGTTGATTTATGCAATTGATTATTGTATTAAATCATATTCATTGATTCATATGAAATCATTGTGGGAAATCATCTAGGAATTATGCAAGGACTTGTCTTTGAGAATTTATGAGAGCATCAAACTAGATTATTAGAGCATTACATCAACATAAACCATCCTAGATTATTTTATTCAATTATTTTCTTAGATTTATAAAGTTAATCCTATTATGGGTTTGACTAAGGGGAATATCAACCTTGCAATTTAGTAGGTTTGTGTAGTGTTAAAAATTGCACCCTAGGTCAATTGCACATGGTGCCCAATGCATTCATGATAAAATCCATAATAAGGATTTCATAATTTTGATCTCATGGATGGAAATGATGAAGCATTTTTAGCTTGTGGTTTGAGTTTCATAGGAAATTGGTCAGATGATAGCACATTGCATAAATGTCTATGTGGCATGCAAACGTCTCACTAAAATCTGATATTCAAATGAGAATATTTTATATAGTTCATTTACATGATGCATGTCCCAGTACCCAAATGTGACTATAATGACTATCCCTACCTAGTCCAAGAAGACAACTTTCTTTTCTCTCTTATTTTCACAAGAATTCACAAGTTGGAAGAAATTTTGGACTTGGAGCTCTCTATAATGAAACTTTACCAAAAAAAATTCATGTCTCAAATATTTGAAGCAACAAAGACTCCTCTTGCAGTAATCTCATCACATCTATCATCTCAAGAGAGGGGCCACAATTGTTGGTAATGATCTCTTGTCATTTTATCAATATCGTCTATTATCATACTTAATTGGTCTCATCTAACATATTTTTATTGTGATAGGGGTTTTCCTCCACAATGGGGTTTATTTCTATCACATGTCTATTTTAATTTTTGTGCATTCCAATTGTTTTGTTTTCCATGGAGGTGGAAATACCAAAATTAGGGTTTGATTGAGGCAAACCCTTATACAATCCCAATAGTATTCCTTACCTCCATGTGTGTAGGTGTTGAATAGGTTAAACAAACAAAGGAATTCATTTTGGTAGTTTATTTTCTTTATTTGTATAGATGATAGTGTAGGTGCATAGACGTCCTCATAGTGTGCTATATTCTGAGACTGAGACTTCACTCAATTGGTACCATATTTTATATATCTCATACTTTCCATTACTTCAAACTAAACACTTTTATCATTTTGTATCTGTAAGTTATTTAAGATTTCCAGTTATATTCATAGTCAAATAGAGCTTAGATTTCAATTGTAATTTTTTCTATTTTTTATTCACTTGTGTCAGGTCAATTGAGGTAGTTGAGAGATAATTTGATCCTTGAGATCTCATTATCTTGAGGTTAGCAAATTCCCTCATCTACAATTTGGTGAACCTACCATGAACACTTGATGTTGGACCTCTTTGTTCAAAATTTCAATGCATTTGACAATGTCTTCTTAGAATAGGATTTTTATATGCTAGAGGCATCTCATCCTATTCAAAAACCAATTATACAAACTCCACCCTTAGAATCTCCTTCCTTGCAGGAAGAGAATTTCATAAATATGATTGTAGTCTTTGCTTCCCCTAAAATTTCTAAGAGACCTATTATTTATGTGAGTTCAATTAGTCCTTCATTGAAGAGATTCCATTCTATTCATGGTGTTTTATTTAATAATGGTTGTCCAGATCTTTATACAAATTTTACACAATTTAAAGCCTCTTCTTATAATGTTGTAGCTCATAATTATAACACTATAAGAAATAAACAAAATGTTGATCAACCTACTTCCTTACCACCTTCTCAACCATATATTCCTCAAGCACTTAAATGTCTATTCAAGCAACAAAGTGAGTATGATCTTATTGAGCAACTTCGTATTACTCTTGCTAAGATATCACTTTTGGATTTTCTTTAGACTACCTTGATTTACCAAGGTATGCTTCAGAAAACTCTTCAAATGATTCTTTTACCCTCTTCTATTGGGCCAATAGATGTGAATTTTTTGACAGACCATATTTGAGTGATCTCGGTGAATATTAGTTCTATCCACATGAACTCTCACCTCTAGAAGTACAAAATCAAGCAAATCCATTGCTAATAATTGTTTACATCAATAACATTGGCATTAGGTAGACTCTCATTGATACGGGATTGACACTCAATGTTTGTAGTTTTGATATACTGCCTAAGGTTAAATTTGATTCAAGTTCTCAAGTACTACATCTTCTTTATTTATTTATTGATTTGATAATATTGGTCGACAAGCTTTGAAGACTATTAAATCTTTCCCTTAAAGATATGACTATTCATCATTCCTACTATGGTGTATGTCATGCTAAGACCTTTACCATATAATATCCTCTTGGGGAGAACTTAGATTCATACTTTAGGAGTGGTTACTTCTACCCTTCATGATTCTATTAAGTTTTTTGTTAACAATTAGGTAGTTACAATTAAGTCTAACCTTGATACTATGCATTTATGTCAAATGGTAGCAGTTGGTCATGAATTGAGTTACACCTGCCTTTTAGAATTACATTCCTTTGTTATCTTCCAATGTGTTGACATCTACTCCTACAATATCTCTTGCAAAATATATTCTTGAGAAAAAATTCCCTAAAGAAGAAAGTCCTAAGTCTACTCCTACTTCTTCTCCTAAATCAAATGCCTATTTGGGTGATGATTAAGGATCTCTAGAATTCATTGAATCTTACATTAGGGAGTAAAAAGTAGATCCAATCCACTTAGCTATTCCAAAAATTTCATTCGCCTCTACTAATACAGATGATTATGCTTCCATAAAGTAGGGTGATACTTATAATATTGATTATGCTCTTTACACTAGTCCTCCTTCTTAGGAATTGCAATCATGTTATGGACCAAGATTTAATATTCTTTCTAAATTTGGTTATGGAGGTAATAGTTGTGGACATGATGAACAAGGTATTAAAGTAACTTTAGAGGTTGATCCACGTAACTCTAATATTGGACTTGGATACCACCCATAATGTCTAAGGAAAAGTCATGGTTGAATGTCAACATGGTTTCTGCCAAGCTCCTTCCTCTTAGAGTTTTTTATCCAAAAAATATTGAAGAAAAGTAGACTCTAATGAAATTCCTCTAGAAATTTTCTCTTTAGAAGAAGCTCTAGAAGAATTCTTGGGTGTCTATTTCAATCTTCCTTCTTATCACCATAAGCATTGATTCTTGTATCTCTTGAATTATCAATCATAATTTGGGGAATTAATTATTTGTGTAGATGAGAAAGCCTCTTTATGTTACAATGGTGAAAATGTGTCTATGTTGTATCCTAAAGATCGTAGTACTATACTTAAGGGAGATACTTCTTATGTCCTCATGGATCCAAAGTCTTTTGAAAAACTAATTAAGATTGGAAAATGCCTTTCCTCAAAATAATTTAAATCACATTTTGATCTTCTACATCATTATCTTGATACCTTAGCTTATCCATATGAGGACATGCTTGGTATTGATGCATCCATTATGGTTCATAATATTGTTCTATATCCCAATGTCAAGCTCATCAAGAATTTTTTTTTAAAATGAATCCAAAGGTTTCTTTGTTAGTCAAGACTAAGATAGAAAAGCTTTTACAAGCTTTTTTTATCCACCCTATTGACTATTCAATTTGGATTTCAAATATTATAGTTGTTAGTAAATGTGATGGTCATATTTATGTTTGCATTGACTTTCGTGATCTTAATAAGGCTTCTCTTAAAGATGATTTTCCATTACCAAATATTGATATGATTGTATATCCAATTGTAGGCCATGCCTTACTTTCCTTCATGGATGGCTTCTCGGGATACAATCAAATCCTTATTAATCTACAAGATCAGTACAAGAAAATATTTACAACCCCTTAGGGTACCTTCTTCTTTGTAGTCATGCTATTTGAGTTGAAAAATGATGAGCAGCTTATCAATGTGTAATGAATCTAATCTTTCATGATTTCATTCATAATATCTTAGAATATTACATCGATGACATCTTGGCTAAATCCATAACTCATCAAGATCACATTAAGAATCTTCATCTTATCTTTGAAAGGCTTCAAATTTATAAGATGATATTAAATCCTCTTAAGTGTGTCTTCAATGTAGATACTGACAAACTACTAGGATTTATTATCTCTCATCATGGAATCAAAGTTGATACAAATACAATTGATGTAATCATTAACATACCTCCACCTAAGAATATCTCTCAACTTCGTAGTTTGCAAGGAAATATTCAATCAATTCGTAGATACATATCTCAATTCGTTGATAGTACCCTTCCATTCACATGTTTGATGATAAGTGTCAAGAGGATTTTGAGTCCATCATAAAATACTTCGCCAATCCTCCCATATTAATGTTAGTTATGCAAGAAAGACCCTTTTCTATTGTATATTTTAGCAGCATCTCATGATTTAGTAGCTTTACTAGCTCACCATGACAATGATGGTAAGAAACGAATAGTTTATTACATTAGTTGTTGATCAAGGTGGATCTCAAGAACCTAAAAATTGAATTGTTCTAAATACCCTCGAAAATGGCACCATGTCGAAGTGCTCATAAAATTGGACTCAATGCAACTTGAATGAGTAGAAAAGGAGTTCATACATTTGAGTTATGGCCAGTCAAATCTTGGTCAAACCACGTATAGGGGGGTGAGTCAAAAAGGTGAAAATTTTGACCAGCTCAGAATTGGTTAGAAATGACATCAAATCAAAGGGCTCAAATGACACAAACCCAATGATGTTTGTTTCATCGAAAATGAAGCACCTATGTGAAAGATATGGTTAGTCAAAGTTTGTAGTTGACTAAGTTGACCACGTGATACAAGTGATGATGTCATCATGACATTAGCATGTTGACGTAGCAGATCTGTACCATACAGACATGACATGGGCCAATTATGGTGTGACACATGGCATCCGTACAATAAGTTAGTAGATAACGTGTATGACTGACGTGGAAGATGACGATGACATGGATGATGATGTGGATTGTGTTAGTGAATCAGATTGTGCCACATGGCATATTGATTAGGTGCCATGTGCCACCTATTCCTCCTCCCCGACGATTGTGTGGTTTGGTTTGGTCTATCAAAAATGCTAGTGAGGGTTGAACCACTGACCCCCAACATTACAAGCGACAACCTCCACCTAAGTGCCACGCACACACACCACACACATATATGGCATACATTTTATCTTCATATTTTAAGTTTTTAAAATGGTTTTAAAAAAGACAGCGGGGAGGTTGGAACCCGCAACCTCTCCGGTCCCAAAAGAGGATATCATCAACACGTTATCATGCCTTATTAATTGTACATGGGTGGTCAGTTTTAGTTGTTGATATTTATAAAAACTAATCCCTCTTAAAATTAAAACCTAAATAACCTTTTAATGGTTATGAAAATGACTTCAAGGGATCAAGACAAAAAACTAATAGAAGAAATTAGCCCAAGAATGAAAGGAAATAATGGCTTATAAACAAATCAAATGGTTTTTAATGGGATGGTTATTGTTTTTATTTAATAAGGGGAAATTGGTTTTGATTTTTCCTTAAGGGGTAAATGGCCAAAAAAATTTGTTGTAACCAAATGGGGTCAATTCTTTGTATAAAAGGAGGATGTGAGGAAGGATCAAGGCATCCCAATTCATCCAGCTCATTCACATCGAAGTATTGATCAAAGCATTTGAAGTATGATTTTGGGTTGATTAGTCAGGATCCAAAGATGAGGCATCCAAGTGATGAAATTTTGCAGAGCAACCTGAGAGAAGGATTGGAATTTTGGAACTCCATACGGAAGGTTGTGCTTGAAGGAGCATCATTCAAATTCTAGCTTGAATACTTTTCTCTTGCGAGGTTGTGGTGAAATTTTGCATGTGTACATCCAATGTCAGGTATAACCAAGGTGTTTTGATACTTGACTTTATTCTAGAATGATGAATTCTATTTGTAAATGAGGCAAAGTACCTTTGTATCTAGTTCACATTTTGTTAATGCTTTTAGAACTAGGACTACATTTGTTGTTATTGTTGGAAGCACTAGTACAGTGTGGATTTAGGAAGTGCTTGTAGGGGCTTGGAACTTCCTGTGTAGTGACAATTTTGTCTATGCAGTCAAAAGATCAGATGTTGTAAGCAATTTACAAGTGGATTAACATTAATGAAAAATTGATCATCCTTATTGAGTGGATCCAGAGATGTAGCCCCGAGAGGTGAACTCCATAATCAAATGTGTCTCTGCTCTTATGTTTTGCTTTTGATGATGGTTTATATTTTATTCTACATTTTAAACTAAGTTTAATTGGTTAAGTGAAAGGCACTAATCAATGAGCTTAGTAGATTGATGGATTGATTTTATACATTGGATTCAAAGAATTAATTATAGATCTTGGCATAGATTTGGATTCAAATAAGTTAAGTAACTATTTTTGAATCTGATAAATGAAGAACTTGGTTGAGTAAGCACACTTGCTAGAGTTTTTCAGATCAGTTGTGTTCTAGTTGACTATGAAACTTGCTACTCTACAATGGAAAAACAATGTGTTGATCTTGTCTTCTCAATGTAGAAGCTAAGAAACTATCTTCTCCATGCAGTGACTCATGTAATCACGAAAAGCAATCTTAAACACTTTTTCCTAGAATTGATATCTTTGGAAGGTTAGTGAAATGGGTGATGTTGTTGTTTGAGTTTGATCTTTAGATTGTTACTCAGAAAGCAATTAAAGGTCAAGTTTTTATTGACCATCTAATAGAAGTTCCCTCACCTAATGCCTTCCTTAATCTAGACCTATTCCCTGAAAACAAAAATCCGTTTACTTTAAGTCATGAGCCTATATGGGAATTGCATTTCGATGGATCAAGATGTCAAACTAGCTCTAGGATAGTTGTAGTTTTTATCTCACTTGAAGGAAAGGTGATTCATCTTTCCTTTTGGTTAGAGTTTCATTGTACAAATAATATTGTTGAGTACAAATCCCTCATTGTTGGCTTGTGTGTCATAATATCCTTTAAAATTAAACATATTTGTATTCACGATGACTCTAAATTAATTGAAAATCAAATCATGAGAATGTATCAAGATAAGCAATGTAATCTATCTCAATATCAAGATTTGGCTTTGTCTTTTCTTTGTCACTTATCTTTAGATACCATTGATAGTGTTTCCAAGAGAGAAAATTATCATGCAGATGTAATGGAAAGCATTGATTCCCTTGTATGCCTCGACTACAATGGAGATGAGTACCACTTTATGGTCCAAAATCTCTACTCTCCTATTGTATTAGATAAACCTAAACTTGATAGTCTTATTTGTGCACATATATACTTAGGGGAATGGTATTCTCACATCTATAACTATCTAAAAACTAGAAACTTTCTGGATGATGTAAGAATACTTATGTTCAAATATAAAAAATTCAATTCATTATATCATCCTTTCTAATGTTCTTTATCACAAATCCTACAATGGTCTTCTTCTTCAATGTCTTACTAATGCTAAGATACCCATTCCCCTTCAAGAAGCCCATCCAAGCTCTAGGTGTGGACATTTTAGTGGTAAATCATTAGTTCTAAATTGATACACATGGGATAATACTAGAAAATGATGGAACAAGACTCCTTCGTCTTTGTCAAGAAACTCCCTCAATTTCAGCAACATAATAATATTATCCAAGCTCCTACATAGGAACTTCGTACTCAAGCTTCTCCTAGGCCTTTTCAAATGTGGGGTTTGGATATCATTGGGAAGATATATATCCCTTCTTCTAAGGGAAACACCTTCATCATAATGCCAACATATTACTTCATGAAGTGGGTTGAAGCTATTTTGCTTCAATCTACTAATGTTGAAGCAATCTACAACTTTCTTCTAAACAACATAATTTCTTGTTTTGGATTTCCTTCTACCCTTGTATCTAATAATGGTATGTCATTTAAGAACAAGGAGTTAAAATAATTATTGGAGGGTAAATGCACAAAGCTGGGTCCACGAAACGTGGAAGTTTTTGCCTTAGCTGAAAAAATGAAATCAGCTAAGCAAAAACGGGATCCCGATTTTTAAAAATCAAGATCCCGTTTCGGTTCGGGATCCCGAGCCTAAATCACAAATGGGATATCACTTTTTAAAAAATGGGATCCCATTTGCTAGAGGGTCCCAAACTGACGAAGAGGGAACGGGATCCCGATTTGTAAAAATCAAGATCCTATTTTTTACAAATTGGGATCTCGTTTCGTAACAGTATTTATTTTCTAAAAATGAAGAAATCTTCATTTTTACCAGTGCAAACAGGATCTCAATTTCAAAGTGACAACGACCCCAGAAGACCTCCCAGGTACTGTACTCTCCCCCATTTTTGGCATTTTTTCATTCTAAATTGAAATTGTTAATAAATTAATTGTTTTTAGCATGTTTATTTCAATTTTTTTTACATTTAAAGCATTTTATTTCCTGTTATTGTAGAAATCTGAAATTGTACAAATAGATTAAAAAATATGTCAAATTGTGAAGATTTGGAATAGAAACGAAAAAATAAACCTTGAATTGTATTTTAGAATCAAAATTTAACTTTTGAAACCTGAATTGTTTGATGAAACAAAAAAAAATTGTATTTGAAAATCCCAATTGAAACAAAACAAAAAAATTGTATTTCAAAACCCTAGAAATTGAAATGAATTAAAAATTTGCATTTAGAAACCCTAATCAAGCTTTTTGAAATCTCGAATTCAAATCAAAGCAAAAAAAATGAATTTCAAAACTCTAGTTTAAAATGAAACTAAAAAATTGTATTAAAAACCCTAATTTCTTAGAAATTGAAACCTTGAATTGAATTGAAACAAAAAAAATTGCTAAAACCCTAAATTGAAATCAAACAAATCATTTTGATTTTGAAAACCCTAATATTCGAGCTCAAGAAAATTCATTTGCATTGCTTAAATGTTTTAAATTTCATTTGCATTGTATGGGGAAAATGATATGTTAAACTTTAGTTTCAATGTTAAATTATAATTAGGTTAGAAAAACTTTCCATTTTTTGTGAAATGAGTATAGTATTGCTATATAAGTTTTCATTTAGAACTATCTTTTATATGAATTTTGATAATTAATTATAGGTCAAATAATTAGTCCTATTAAAAATATGAAATAAAAATAAAATAAAAATAAAAACACACTCTAAGTTCAAAATCTCGCTTCATCTAGGGCCTATGAAACCTTAAGTGAGGATTAAATTCAAAATCTAGCTTCATCTAGCTTCATCTAGGGTTCTTGAATTGAAGTTGAACTACTTAAGAAGAAATGGTGTATTTTGATGAAATGTAAATTATTAGGGATGGTAAATAAATCAACTCTCTTTAAAAAATATAGATGTTTATTCTGTTAGAGAAAAAATGAGGATTTTGAGCAATTAACTATTAGAAATTAAGATTTAAGTTATTATCTATTTTGAAGTAAAATATAGTTTTTAAATACATTTTTTAGAAAAATAATGGTAAGAAATATATAAATTAAAATCTAAAGAACAGAATTTAGGGTATATGCATAATATTTTTTTTTAATGAAATTAAATGAGAGGGTTACTTGACACATAGAAATTAAGATTTAAGTTATTAAGTAGTGACATTTAAAAACACCTAGGGGTGAGTGTTGGATCTCAATTGTGATGTTCTCATAGGTTAGCCCTCATGATAAGATCAAGTTCATGATTATGGGAATGATTGAGTACAATATTATTCAAACTTGGAAATGGTGATGCATAATTAGATTAAATTTAGGTCCTCCTATTGAAGTGTTCCTAGCATAGTACTTTCAAAAATTTAAATGATTTGTGAATAATGATCAAGTGTAATTAAATGATAAGATAAAGATAATTGAATGCCTTTGAATACTAAGAAAGTTTAGTTGGCTCATAATGTATTATTAAATGAGTAGGGGATGGAAAATTTTGAATTTTAATTTTAAAATTTTAATGATTAAATCAATGGTTTAGGATTTACCATATATACTTAGAGGATTGGTCTAGGATTTAAATTTTCTCACTAGTTACCTAGACACTAAATAATCTAAATATTTTTATTTTCTAAGGTCTTTTAGGTTCTTTAAATTACAAACAATCTAAAATAAAATACTTGATTCAACATTGACTAATTTTATATCATAAAATTCATTTAAGTGAGTTTAATATTAAAGAAAAAAATGTTAAATAAAATAATCTTATATTCAATTAAAAAAACATCCAATTAAAATATACATCAAACTCAATCTTAATCATACATAATTATGTGTTTTTATTATGGAAATAGTCAATCTATTCATAAAATAAAACATAAACAAAATTTAGCAATAATAAGATCATGCAAGATTATAATATGAATGAGATAAATCATGATCTAGGTTGATTGATTTATGATTTAGGGTGATATGATGGCTTAAGGGTATCTATGTATAGTAAGTTCCTAGGACAAAATGACATGGCTTAAGTGAATAAAATTTTGTGAAGTTGCCTTGGACCTTAATGAAATTTGGTTTCCTTGAGCATCTTCACCAAATTTTATTCACTTAAAATCCATGTCATTTTGTACTAGGACCTTACTACATAGATCCCCTTAAGCCATCCTATCACCCTAAAACCTAAATATTAAACTCTAAACCGTAAACCCTATAACATTCATAAATTGTCCTATATTAATAGTTAGTTTTATTTTCATTCAAGTAACATGCCTTAGACATAAATAAGGCTCACTTATTTTATCATATGTATTCAATTAGGCCATTTATATTGAATGGTTTAAGGGTATTTCCTAAACATGTATCTTACATTTTGAAATTACAAATCTAATGTAGGTTCACTCATATCCTAGAGATCACATGGATCGATTCAATAATATTTGCAATCCACCTCTGTGCCATCCATCTCCACCACCTTCACCTCCACCTCCACCCACTCCACCTCATAACCCCCACCTCCACCACCTGAAATTGATGGTGCTCGTTTGCAAGCACAAATCAATTCCAATGTTAGAACCATCCAAGATCAAATCAACATTATTCAAAATGAAGAATTTGTCGCACCACCTATGAGGATGATTGCATCTAGGATGCAAACCATTGTTGATGTTGTTAGGGCTATGGATGGGATCTTAGATGAGCATCGCCAATGGCTAGAGGAGAGGAGAACTTTTGATTCTGAAAAGGAAAACACAAATAAATGAAGAGATGTAGTAGAGAGCCACAATAGTTTTTAAATTAAGAGAATGATCTTAAATAGTTATGAATTTATGAATTTGGTGAACGATGGATATTTTGTGTGATGAATTTATAAATTTGGTTGGATGGATATTTTTAGTGACGTGAATTAATGATTTTGGTTCTAGATGGATATTTTTAGTGACTTGAATTTATGATTTTGGTTCTAGATGGATATTTTTAGTGACATGAATTTATGAATTTGGTGGAATTTATAATAGTTATATTTTATGACTATCTAGTCTGATCATGATGTAAAATTGTAATATATATATGAGACATAAAATGAGCTTTTTGTGAATGTTTCAAGTTTATTGTTTAGTATGTACACATGTATTAAAATTGCATATAGTTGTTAAATTTTGAAATTTGTATGTATGTACATAGTTTACTTTAATGATGTATGCATGCAAATTATGCATGGTATTTTTATTTTAAATGTATGTACATATTAAATTTTGAATTATGTATGCACATGCTCAAGTTCAATCAATGTATATGTGTGTTTCAATTTTATATGATCTCAATATATGTATGCACATCCTATTTAAACAAATTTGCATGTGCATTTCAAATTTAACTATTTCTTGTAATTTTTTAAGTTTGTATGTTAATTTAGTATAATTTAATGCAGGTGCACACTTATATCTCATATCATGGATGATTTTAACATTGATGATATCATCAATCCACCACCTCAACCACCTCCACCTTCCCCGCCACCTCCCTCTCCACCTAATATGCCACCTCCACAACCTGTTGCATTTGATGAGGCTCACTTGTGAGCACACATAAATGATCAGGTTGCATCCATACAAAATCAAATCAATGCTATGCAGAGTCAAGCATTGATTCCACCGCATGTTAGACATTTTGCATCTGTAATGCAAAATGCTATGGATGCCATCAGGACCATTGATTCTGATCTAGATAGGCATATACAAGACAAAGAATAGATGAGACAATTTTATGCTGACGGTCTCTCTTATAAAAAAATATTAGACCTTAAAATAACAAAATCCCACCTAGCCCCCTACTTTCGCGACCCCGTTACTCGACAACCCATTCCTAGGAACAAATATAGAATATCCATGAGGTGGTGCATACATCCACAGAGGAGTGCATATTTTTGGGATCAATGGTATATGGTTTTTGATAGTCCCCCACATGCTAATTGGGAGTGCCCATTGTATTTTTTGAGGAAATTTTATGTAGAGTTTGTTATGGGGAAAAAGCCCAATTATTTTGATTTTAAATCATTTCAGGGTGTTGGTGGTGACATGCCACAATAGAGGTTAGGGGCAAGGGTTGATCCCCAATGCCTCGTGCATGTGCAACCCCTTGTTGTTGCTCCTGGTCCTCCCATTCATGCACTTGTGCATCATCAAGCTATGGTCTTGACATTAGGTTCCCTTAGTACACTCGTAGGAGACCTTGATCAACATGCTTCTGCTATAGCAGGTGGGGAGCATAGAGATGATGATGATGGAGGAGTGTTTTATGGAGTTGGTCCAAGTACCACTCCAGGAGTGTCAAGGCCTGTCCCACATGTATGTACTAGTTGCCATCAAGTATGCTATGGACCTGATCAGGCCACACCTATTTCAGGTGGACATGGAGATTCTGGTGATTCATTTGGTCACATCAGTTCATTTGTAGAGTTTCTTACAACAGGCCAACATCCTGAGGACACTACTACATAGGTATAAATATGCATCTACACATTCATTTTATAAGAATTTTGATGAATGTATATATCAAAGTAAAGTTTGTAATACATTTTAACAATCAAATTGTTTGGTGTGCAGATGATAGTAATGATGGGGAAATCATCCTTTCCATGAGTACATACATCGACACCAGTTCTAATCGGCAACCCTTATGGGCTATTTTGATTTTAATTTTTTAAATTATAAATGAAATTATTTTTAACTTGAGTTTTAAATTTTTAATTGAATAACATATATGTTTGAAATATTTATGTTGGTTTAGGTGAGTCAATCGGCTTCCACGTCGATTCCACCCAAGGGGTTGTCAATCACTCCTCCACTATTGGTTGTCATAGACTAGGGGCAGGTACATTTATATTATAAATTATTTAACTTACATTAGTATAGTTACACTTATGAATTTTTAATTCACTATATATGAAATGTGCATGTACACTTGTAAATATTATAAGCTTGTGTTACATGTCTACATGTATGTCTAGGTTGATACCATAATGAGAATGGGCATCAAGCAGACATTAGATGGTGTAGCTACTCATGAGGCATCTGATTGTTGAAAAAAAATTCTACACAAAATGTGTAAACTTGAATATATATATATTTACCTAATTCAAGTATGTACATGCTTTAATTTTGATCTTGTAGGACTTTGTTAGTGCGACTTTCAGCCTTGACCCAAACATAGTTACACCTCTAGGAGGGTATGCGGTGCAGGCTCCAGATCAAATGGTAATTTAAATTTTTTATTATATTTAAATTCAATTATAAATTATATATTGTGAATTTAACTTTAATTTTAAATTTGAAATTGAATATATATATATATATATAATTTGAGCTAATACATGTTTTAAATTCTTTTTATTTTATAGCATGAGACACATCTAGTAGTTGAGAATGTACAAACATGTCCTGCAGAAGAGGGTGCACAACCTATGGATATGGTACAATTAAAATATGATAAATTATAAATTAATTTCAATTAAATCATTTTTAATTGTAGACTTGTGCATCTAATTTCAATTTTCTTTGTCTTGTTTATGTAGATTGATTTAGAGAATGTAGAGGTTTCTTCAGGTGCAGTAGAGCATCCAAACCCAGATATGATGGTAATTTAATTTTATGATGGATTATAAATTAAATTATCATTAAATAATTTTTCATTGTCTTACATATGATTTCATCTTTCTCTTGTACATAGTGTTTCAGGCATAGTTACGAGACTCGCTTGGACTCACCCGAACTCGGCAAGTCTCGAGCCGAGCACACCTAGCTAGGTCCTGGGAGCCTGAACATGGATGCGGCTAAGTCCTGCCGAGTCCTGGCCGGACTCGCTGGACTCGTCAGATGCGTCGAACTCGCCGCTTCCCGGAGAGTCCCGAGCCTTGGACGCGGCCAATGACAATAGAAGCAAAAGTCAATAAAAAAATAGAAAATTGACTTTAAAGTTTGTTTTTTTTTTTTCTTATATTATCTCCCCAACCCTAAAAGCAACCTCATTTCATTCATTTGGAAAAATAGGAGGAGAAGAGAGAGTTGTGAGGAAAAATAGGAGGAGAAGAGAGGGCAACCAGCAAGCTATTGAAGACAAATACAGGGCCACATATCATTTGGGAAGCTTCATACCAGTAAGGAGGTGCATTGAATGCTCATTACCAATGATTGGGAGGAGTTTGCATTGCATTCCAAGCCAAATATAATAGGTAAGTTTGATTTTTATTGGTTTTTTTGTGTTTTTTTAACAAATAATTCATTGTAATTTGAAAAATCGTTGTTTTTTTTAGTTTGCATTTTTTTTTCAAAAACCCTACTTGCAATATAAATAATTTTATAAACCCTACTTGTTATTGCAGCCACATTCATTTGCAAATAAAAACATATTATTATTTTCACAATGTCTCAACCCAGGTAGAAAAGACCCTACTTGGAAACATGTTGAAATCTTTCCCAGAATGAAAAAAGGAGAAGCAAAATGTAAATACTGCAAAACAATATATCATGGAGGCATAAATAGATTAAAATACCATATTGCACGCATACCCATCCATGATGCAGTGGGCTGCCCTATAGCACCTCCTGAGGTTATCCGTGAAGTGCAGGTGCAATTAGAAACTTTTGAATTGCAAAAAGAAATGAAAAAAAGACAGAAGCATGAATTGGTGAGTTTGGGAGTTGGACATGGACTTGGTGTTGTTGGAGATGCTTCTTCCATGCCTCCATACCGTCCTAGTGCTAGTGCTTGTGCTAGTGGTACTGCTTCTACACTAGCTATCCCTGTGCATACTCCTACTGCTGGTGGCACTAGTACTGCTAGTGCTAGTGGTAGTGGCAGTATTATTGGCCCTAGAGTTCATAAATCTAGGGTGGACTCATATTTTGTACCACTCACTACTCCTGGTTCCCAACCATCGCTTGAGAGCATGGGTTGGAACAAGGACGTACATGATGTAGCAAAAAAGACAATTGCGGAATTTTGGTACTACTGCACCATTCCCTTCCATGTAGCCAGGTAATTCTTTTTCGTTTAATTGTTTTAAAATTTATTATTTTAGAATCTAGATGTATCTCATTATCGAATTCAAATTTAGTGTAGTTAAAATCTTAAAAAATTTCATTTTACAATACTTATGTAAGTAATTTATTAATTTATTTATGACATGTTTTAGGTCACCTTTTTGGAAAAACATGGTTGATGCCATAACCATATGTGGGCCAGGGTTCAAAGCCCCTTCTGAAGATGAATTAAAGGGCCCACTTTTGACTCAAAAAGTGGCAGATGTGAAAGCACAATTAGAGGAGCAGCGTGAGCAGTGGAGGAGGATTGGTTGCACCATCATGACTGATGGTTGGATTGATAGGAGAAATAGGATGCTACTTAATTTTCTAGTGTCCTCCAGAGGTAATTGTACTTCCCTCAATGCATTGAAATTTGAATTTGATTTAGTGATTAATAATTTAATATGGCTGATTTTTGTTTTTTAATTTATTGAATAACTGGTTTTGCTTATTCTTTCAGGTGACACCATTTTCATTAAGTCCATTGATGCTTCTACCCAATTCAAAAAAGCCACATACCTGTGTGAGGCTATAGAGGAGGTGATAGATGATGTGGGGGAAGAGAATGTAGTGCAAGTGGTGATAGATAATGCAACAAACTATGTTGTTGCTGGTAGATTATTGATAGAGAGACACCCTACTATATTCTAGACTCCATGTGCCGCCCATTGCATTGACCTCATGATGGAGGATCTTGGAAAGCTCCCATGGATCAAAACATGTGTGGATGCAGGTAGAAACATTTGCAAATTTATATACAATCACACATGGGTGCTTAACCTTATGAGGCAATACACGGGGTTGAGGGAGTTGTCTCGTCCTGGCATCACTAGGTTTGCAACTAATTTTATCACGTTGCAATCCTTGATTCGGTCAAAGGCAGATTTAAGGTGCATGTTTGTTGGTGAGGAGTGGTCTTCCTCATCATTTTCTACAAGCACTGCAAGGGTTGGTGTGGTTGATTGCATTTTTGATGAGCAAGGGTTTTCGACACCAGTGGAGGAGATTGTGAAGGTAAAATTTATTTCTTTATTATGTTTTAATTTTTAATCATATCTTTTATTTGTTTATTTTCATTCACATTTATTTGTGAAACATGTTTGCACTTTGCAGTTTATTGATCCCTTGCTAGTTCTCCTACTAGTTGCAGATGGGGAGAAGCCCGCACTGGGCTACATATATGAGGGCATGGATAGGGCCAAAGAGACCATTAGATCAATCTATGGTGGAGTTGAGAATAAGTATCATCCCATTTGGGAGATCATTGATAGGAGATGGAAAAACCAACTTCATAGGCCCATCCATGTAGTCGCATGTTTCCTAAATCCAGCCTTCCAATTCCGTTGTAATATCTATGGAGATAGAGAAATTCTTAGTGGGCTCAACTCGACGATAGAGCGGATGTTACCCACTGTTACTACACAGATAGTGCAGGAGATAGATGCCTTCACTAAGGCACAAGGAGACTTCTTTGCACGTCAAATGACCAAAGATAGTAGGACAACATTACTACCAGGTAAAAATATATTTAAGAGCATAATTGTCATCTTTTTATATTGTATTTTATTATTAAATGTTGAACTTGAAACTTGAAATGAGATTGATTTTGTTTCTTTTTCTCATCTCAGATAGCTGGTGGAGGTTGTTTGGTTCTGATACACAGAACCTACAAAATATTTCAATTTGTCTATTGAGCCAGCCATGCAGTTCATCTGGTTGTGAGCACAATTGGAGTATGTTTGAGCACATACACTCCAAGAAGCGCAATAGATTGACAGTGGAGAGGATGAATGACTTGGTCTATGTTCATTACAACTTTCAGCTGAAATACAGGAAGCTTTTTGACCACGACAACACCCCGATCAGTCTAGATGAGGTTGATCCATAGTCTGAGTGGACCACTGAGGCTACAGATGCAGTCTTTAGTGATGAGGACCTTGATTGGGTGGACCAGGCAGAGAGAGGGGCTGAGGTTGTAGCCATGGATGAGGAGGAGGCTAGAGCATGAGGAGACATAGCTACTATTGGTGACAGTGGCATGGAGACTCAAATAGAGGCAGAGACTATGGTTGCAACTGCAACATCATCTAGGAGCCTTAGATGCCTTCGTAGGAAGGATGTTGGCTCCACTATGCCATAGAGTCATAGAGTCATAGCTATTGTTTTGATATTTCATATTTGTATGGAACAATTGATGTTATGGATTTCATATTGCATGACTTTTGTATACATTTGACTAGTTTTATAATTTATATATCTAAGTATGCTATTTCCTTCAGCAACGCAACTACAATTTGTGTACTTTATACTTATGTGATCATTGTATACTTGTGTATGTGATCAAATTTTCTTTTATTTGTGTTGTATTCAATAAAGGGTGCTTCAAACAAGTTTTAAATCCTTAAAAATCTCTAAATTTCTAGATTTTTTTCAACTTTTTTTCATTTTGCCGAGTCTGCACCGAATCCGAGTCCCGAGTCCCCGAGTCCTGAGTCGAGTCACCCTAGCCGAGTCTGAGCTGAGTCCAAGTCTCGTTACTATGGTTTCAGGTCATCTGCATAGTCTGCATGGCGTGAAGAGGTCTATTGATTATAGATACAATACATGACCTAGAAACATGATTTTGTGGGTTATATTTGTTTATTTCGTGGACTATATTTTTGGTTTGTCATGTACTCTATTGGAATTTATATTTCATGGTTCTTGAGTACTTAGTTGGACTTTAGTTCATGGGTTGTACTTTGATGGACTTTTTTTTATGCACTTAATATATTCGTTTCATGCACTTAACATATTTACATAAATTATGGACTTTATTATTGTTTGAAATTTAATTTACACATATACATTTATGCATTTTATGTTCAGAGTCAAGATATTAATATAGGAAATTAATGTGAAATTAAATATAAATATCAAATTAATAGGACATTTTAATATTTATAGTTTACAAATTTAGTGATCTCATACATGATATGCATGATATGTACATTCAATAATTAGCGATAATTAAACAATGAACTTATTCAATTCATGTCAATCAATAATGAGTCAATAAATCATAATTTACAAACAAAATAAATTAGTTTATATACCAGAAAGGATAAAATTTTAAGAAATAAATAAAACCATACAAGATTAGAGAACAAAAGCATTAATAAATTCTATAAATAATAACATCCAACACTAATTTATAAGCTGTCAAAACAAATAATGGCATCCAATACTATTTTAAAAGTTGTCAACACAAATAATGGTATCCAATACTAATTTATAAGTTGTCAAAACAAATAATGGCATCCAATACTAATTTATAAGCTATCAAAACAAATAATGGCATCCAATACTAATTTATAACTTGTCAAAACAAACAAGTACATTGAAAACAAATAAGGGGACATCTTAAGGGGTCATAATACAACGTCTTAAGGGGACATCTTAAGGGGTCATAATACATCATCATAATACAATGTCTTAAGGGGATGTCTTAAGGGGTCATATTACATCTTAAGGGGATGTCTTAAGGGGGGTCATATTACATCTTAAGGGGATGTCTTAAGGGGTCATAATACAATGTCTTAAGGGGATGTCTTAAGGGGTCATATTATGTCTTAAGGGGATGTCTTAAGGGTTCATAATACAATGTCTCAAGGGGATGCCTTCAGGGGTCATAATACAATGTCTTAAGGGGATGTCTTAAGGGGTCATAATACAATGTCTTAAGGGGATGTATTAAGGGGTCATAATACAACATCTTAAGGATATAATCGATTTAACAATAATGTATGCATGATATTGAGTGATTTGAAGACATAGTAGGACATATATGTCATCTCAAAACAATGTTTACAAAATTTGGATATGCCCTCTCAAGAACATCTCAAACTCATGCCCAAAATGTACTAGGGCTTCACACTACCTGATATCAAGAAGGTACAAGCAATATCAATGAAATCATCAAAACATACATATTTTAATTTATATAAAACTATCTATATGTACACAACTCAAGTACCTACATTTAAAAGTATTCCACGTGTGTGTAGGTTGAATCCAGGCATCCTCTCCTTTTTGTTTCAAAGTATGAGATCGATGCAATGATGGCTTAAGGATACAAAAAAGGATAATAAATCAATTTAAACTATTAATGTACAAGCAATATCAATATGTAATCAAAACATGTATTTAAATATATTTTAACAAATAATTACCTCTATTTAAAAGGACAATATAAAACTTAAACTATATTTACTTGTATTTACTTATTTCATTGTACCATCTGCATCCTGTCTTTTTTGTAATGCATCTATGATTGTCTCATGCTCTTCCATAGAAATTGTCCATAGCACTTTATTTGCAGGTCTTCTATGATACCGATCTAGTTTTATATTTGTTGCCACCACCAAATGTGAATAATGTATAATTTTTTTATGTGGTTCATAATCTTTGAATCCAAGTAGACCATTCTTCCTTGCCAAGTATTTTCGTAGCCAAGTGCCAACAAACACAACCGATCCTATTGGAAAACATGAAAACAATCATCATATAAGTTCTCAAAATTTTCTTAATGGGATCAAAGACTTGTTCTAAAAACTTGTTATCAAAATTTTCTTAAGGGGATCACGGTACCTGTTGGATAATGATAGCCATCATCATCTTCTCAAGGTGATATTAACTTACGTTTACTCTCCACACAATAAGCCAACCAATATTATGTTTTCTCTTCATTCCCCTCAGGTGCAACAACAACATACACATGTCCTACAAACAAAAATTGATTTAATAACTTGTGCATACCAATATAAATAATTTAGGATTACAAAATAACTTAATAAAGTGAAATAAATTGAATTAAATTACCTTCTTGTACAAGGTCTGAAACATGGTCATAGTCTTCAAATGCAAACACTTGATCATTTTCTTCAATATTTCTTTCATATTGATCATGTGCTTGTGCAGGTGTCAACGATCTTTGCTCCCACTATTCAACCCATTCTATATTTTCACATGCTTCCCAATCTCTTGAGATACAAAACTAGTAAAAACATGCAAGCTCCCTTGTCTAGATAGTCCATGTGCTTGTTGTCAAACTCCTAAATGAATGTCATTTAGTAGATCCAATGATTGTCTCACAATCAACTCTAGGTACAATGTTATCTTCTTCAACCAACCAAAAGAATCGATGAACTCTAGAGTACTCACTCGAACTAGGTGCAGATAATCTTGTATTACACCAATCCACAATCCCACATGCATCTTTAAATTTTAGTGCATCTTTGAATTTTAATTGTTCTCTAGCAAAAAAAAATTTGACATATGCACCGGCTCCATCATGTTCTCCTTTACCATGCCCAGCTTCAAAAAAACTCCTTATATGTTGGACATTAAGTTCTTTGTGAATCCTACTTAACCAATAGAATATTCAAGCATTCTTGAACTGCCCCAGACAATTATCTGACCATATGAGGTGTTCTTTCATATGGATTCCTCTTTCTCTTAAATTTTTGTAAAATATACTAAAATAGTATTTAACAAAATCTGACGAGTGTAATCAGTTGTCACTCAAATAAAAATGATATCCCTTAGAACTTTTCTATCATCCTTAGTGCTATCATCTGCATGTCTATAAACAATATGGACAAACATAGCTACTTGCACTGAATTATAATACTATGATTGAATTTCCTCTTACGGAGCTAGAGTATAATTTTCTGCAAAATCAACCACTGAAAGTATAGTACCAATTGGAAATGTGTTTCTACATGTGCAAAATTGGCCATTAAGCCATCGAGCATGTTGAGAGTGCATGATATATTTTGGTACTATCTTACTCTTAAATTCACTCATGAATGCATGCACACTAACGTTTTTTGTAACTAAATCACAATGCTTTCCTATTTTTCCATTTTTTAAAGAATAGTGAACATTCTTAAATCTTTTAACTTCTACTAATTGTTGTCCAAAATCATTATCAACACTTTCATTCATACAAATTCCTAAGAATGAAATAATTCCACAGTTAATGCATTGTCTAGAAATACAAGAACTTAAATAAAAAAAATTACCATTAGATCTTTCACAAAACAAACTTGAAATAAACTCCCTTATTGCTTCAGGAGGCATATTAATACCACATTCCTGTATAATCATGTTAGTATGTAAGGAACAACATATATATTGAAAAACATCATAAAAATAACGAAATTGAAAATGCATTTTACAAACAAAAGATATTTTCTGCTTATTAATTTTTACATACCACGGTTTACATTTTTCAAAAGACTTTTGACTTATTTTAATATTACTGGGTAACACTAAATCACCACAAAATTTTCTATAAAATTCAGTTTGTGTTGTATCTAATAGGTGTTTTGGGTGAGGATCACAAACTTTGGACCCCACCCTTAATTTTAAAACATCTCTAGCATTAGATGAAACCCTAGTAATATCATGCCAATATTTTTCAATCAAAGATTTAATTTCAACATTCAATTTCATATCAGACCTCAAGAGTCGACCACTGAAACTCCAACATTGGTTGACAGGATGATTTTCTATATTTTCTCTTTTTTTTGCCGCTCTTAGCAATGTTTTAGGATGTATTTTTAAAAATTCACTAATATTTCTTACCATTCTTTTATTCAAAGTTGTTTTATTAACTATAGCAGTTGTTATAGCTCTTCTTGCTGCATTTTTATCTTTAGATCGACTATTTTTCCCAATAGATTGAATGGCACTAGTAATAATGCACATAGCATGTTTTAATGATTGATCTTTTTTTTTTGGTTTAACAAAAAAGCCTAACCTTTTCATTATTTTCCTCATTTTTTGCATTCTCATCAATTGCTTCATTAGTTGACAGTGAATTGCAATTTTTTACGATAAAAGAATTCGTTGTATATTTTATTCGCATGTGTTCTTATTTGCCTCCAAGAAATTTGACCAGGAAGATTATCGAAAACACTACTTTCAATTTTAAAAAAAAGTATTTTCATTAAATTCAACATCACATTCTAGATTTTCATCTTCATCTTCATCTTCATCTTCATTTTCATTTTCATTTTCATTTTCAACTTCAAAATGATGTACATTTTCATCTTCATTTTCATCAACAAAACGATTTTCATTTTTATTTACATCAACAAAACAGTTTTTGTTTTCATTTTCAACAAATTCTATAAAATTTTCACCTCTCTAAATATTATCAATGTCAACATCGTTAAGTCCAGCATCTTGTAAAAATTCTACATATGAATTTACCATTTCACTAACATGTGGATTTGAAGACATACCTAGATTTGTGCATATTGAAACATTCTCCATAGCATTGAAAGAGGGATTTGAAGACATAGTAGGACTTGCTTGTATAATCATATTCTTCTCCAAATTGACTTCTTGCAAATTAGCTTCATCTACAACCATGGTATCCTCTATGTTTTCATCTTCAATAGTTGTGGAATTGGATGCTCCCCCATCATTCATTGATTTAATTCTCATTCTTCTTTCTCTCTCCTTCTCTTTGTTTGCTTCAATTTCTTCAAGAGTCAATGTCTTCCTCCTCTTATTATGAGTTTTATCTCCCATGATTATAAAATTCTTAGGCACAAATGAATTTCAATAGTGAAATTCTTCAAAATATTCAATCCAAATTGGAAGTTCAAAACCTATAAGGACTAAATTCTTCATCTTGTGTTCCTCAAAACAAGTAGAAAACTAGCACAATTCCACTTTAAAACTGATTTCTTCATGCCTCCTTTGAAAAAATCAATTCATATTGCAAGTTGAAGACCTTTTGTTCCTCCTTTGAAAAAATGAGATCTCTCCTTTGAAAAAATTAATCAAAAATGCAAGTCACCACCTGTAAAAACAATGCTTGATGAAAAATAGTCCAATTTTACTGCTCTCGGTCGTACATGTGAAGTAGTAGACTTCATAGTAAAATTTGACAATAAATTTAAATAACATGGTTAAAAAGAAATGGGATCTCGATTATAGAACGGGATCCTGTTTTAAAAAAAAAACGGATCTCGTTCTATAATCGGGATCTCATTCCCAATATTTATTGTGGGGACCATTAGCAAAGGAACGAGATCCTATTTCATAAACAGGATCCTGTTTCCCTACCAATGGTCACTGTATCAAATATTAGGAATAGGATCCCGATTATAAAATGGGATCCTGTTCTATAATCGGGATCCCATTTTTTAAAATTTGAAATTAGTTTTTCTTTGTGGTCGGGTTTTTGCCTTGAATTTTGGTTTGGGAAAAGCATTGGGAGTCCGAACCTAGGCCTTCAACCTGGTTTGACCTACAAGTTGAAGGTTCTAACAATGTCAAAGAAAAATATCGAGTTTGGACATATGGCTGATGACTTTTTTTCTACAATTTTTGACAAAATTAGAACCCATTTTAGATGAGACAATGTAGATTCCAAATATGTCATTTTTTTTACAATTGGATTATTTTTTCTATTTTTCATTTAATTTCTCATGAAACTGGTCCATAAACTTTAAATATCAAGGTTTTTTACTATTTTAATAACTTTTGATCAACATAACATTTTGACGAACGGATTGCACGAGAGAAAACTTCAGACAATTCTTTTCAATTTTTAAAAAAAATTGCAAAAAAAATTACTTTAGGTCATCTTATGCGTGTCATACACGACAATTTTTCAAAACAACAAATATGCCTAATAAAAAATTAACAAAAAAAAATCAATAAAAAATTATTAAAAAAATATCCAAAACAAGCTTCAGTGAGTCAAGTGTTTTCCCAAAAGGATTTAGAAAAATATGATAATTTAGGAAAAAATATGGATGTCATACATGTGCATGGTATGGTAAGAAAAAATTACTTTTAAATAGTAGTTTTTACAAATGCCTATGGGTGATCCCACAATACTGGTTTACAATTTTTGGGCAAACTGGACACTAAACTGATTTTTTTTAACTAAATCTTCACTCTTGGGCTCCTATAACGACTAAACTGTGAAGAATTTGATGATGATGCAAACTAGTGATTTAAAAAAAATTGTCTATAGATTCTAAATATATTTTTTTCAAAATTTTTGGAATCAGATTGCACTTATTTTTCCATCTCCTTTAAAAATTGGTTTTAAAAAAAATGACATTTTTAAGGAGTAATGCTCACTGTATACAACATAACTTTTTTTTTATGAAGGATAAAATTCTAATTTTTTCAAATTTAGATTTGTAACTACAATATCTAGCACTTTCATTTGGTTTCATAGTGTTCTATTAAATATTTTTTCCTTAATCAAGTTTCGAAGTCAAACCAATTACAATTGAAACACAGGTGGACTGTATACAACATAACTATTTTATGTATGTATCGAAATTCAATTTTATTTTTCTAATGGATCAAGGACATCAATGCCCAGTCTGAACATATTTTTTTTAATTTTATTTTGATAAAATGCTATTTTTCCACATGTATAGAACAGAGAGCTTGATTTTCGGTGAAAAACCTATGTTTAATAAAACTAAAAAAACACATATATAATAAAACCAAAACATAATAAAATTATATTCATTGGATAGCTCGTTTTGAGGATTGCCATGATCATTTCAAATAAATTTTAAATGAATTCATTTGATCCCCCAAAACGTAAATCAAAAGTGATTTTTTATTAGCATTTTGATAAGTGTAAAGGAGACTCCATTGTAGGTATGCTTTAAAACTAGTGGGGTTCTATCCAAGGGGGTTTAATCTAAGGTGGTTTGATCAAACCCCCTTCAATTGGCATCCTTAAAATAGAACATTTTAAGGCTTAAATCATTATATTTTCTAAAAATATGTGATTTCAGCAAAAATCAAAATCTCCCAGAAATTGTAAACCAGCTTTGTGGGATCACCCCTATTGAAACTCAATTTGTACAATCTGGGTATTGAAATAAATTACATATTTGGAAACTAGACTCCGAGTACTAAATTTTATGATTGGTGAATTTTTTGAAGATTCCATCTCTAAGTGCTTCAAATTTTAAGGTCAAAAGTGTCAAACTCTGAAAATCAGGGAAAACACTTCCACTTTTTGGTCAAAAAGTGGACTCAACTTCTTGCTAGCACCCTGGAGAAAATTCATATTCAAAATTAATTCTCTACACCTTATTATCCTCAACCAAATGGCCAAGCTAAATTGTCGAATAAAATTATTGAGCAAATTTTGCACAATATAGCCAACAAGAACGATAAATATTGGTATACTCAATTGACTTGTGTTGTGGGACTACCACATGATTATTTGTATGACTACTAGTACCACTCAATACAAACTCATCTATGGTGTTGATGCTATCAAGCCTTAAAGGTTGGAAATTTCATCTTTGTGAGTTGCCCTTAAAGGGTTGATTGATGATGAACTTATTGTGCCAAGCATCTAAACAAACTTGAGTAGCTTAATTAGTGTCAATTAAGGGCCCTTGAGAACCTTTTGGCCTACCAAAAATATTTATCAAAGCATTACAATCAAAATTTTATTCCTCACACTTTCAACATTGGTGATCTCATTCTTTATAAGAACTAGAGAAACATAAATGTGCCACCCGACCAAAAGGGGAAATTTAGTCTTAATGTTCTAGTGCCTATGACCTTTCTAACATGGATGTCCTACCACTAAAAGAACTAGTTAATGCTAGGTGCTTGCATCAATACTTTGTGTAGAATTCCTTCATGTGTCATGAGCATGACACTCAATTCTTTTTGGAATTGAAATTCCTTCATCAACACATTCTATGTTCATTGTGTTATGATGCATACATGTATGGTTAATTTTTTTAAATAGGAGTTAAGAATATGTGTATTTTGAATTTTTGTACATTTTTAGTCAATAATTTTAATTTATCTCATTATTAGATTAATCATTTCTATATATATATATATGTAATGTCTTTATTGATTATCATGTTCTATTTCTACATATATTTATATCATCATAACATTTGATTAAGCATATTTTTTCTCATGTATCTGATTAAATCATGATAGCATCTAATATAATCGTACATCAACATGCATCCATAACATACATGAAATCAAAAGCATACATCAGAGCATAATTCATAGTCAAAGAAAAATATCATATATAAATGTATAAGTATCTCAATGTACATATGTCACCATCACTACAACAAAATGTGATGTTTGTATACATGTATATGACTATATACATCTAAAAATGATATACATAATGAATATTTCTACATAAAAAATGTTTATATAATATATATATCTCTCGGCTCTATCCAGTTGGAGAGTGGGTCCCAAAGCCCCCTAATGCTAGTGGATAAATATTCAGGTGCAATGGCTAGCAGACTAATATATGAGGCTAAGATATCAAGACTGATTTAAACAACCCCCTTAGTTCCCCTCTCAATCCTATGATTTTCTCTCTCTAGGTAGCAATCTACTCCCACAAAGTCTCCTCCATTTTCCTAGCCACCACCACATCATCCATGAGTTGTTGCACTCTAGTATGATCAAGATTTGTAGGGGTGTTAGTATGTGCAGCCTCAACCTACCTCTTGAGATCCTCAACCTCAATCTAAAGGGCTTCACATGCCCAATCAACACTCTCTAACCTTGTAAGAGAAATTTATCACTTAGTAAGGATGGTGTGAAGTTCCACTACCCTCTAGTTTCTCTAACCCATCATCGAGCTAAGCTTAGAATCTCTCTGCACGACATCCACTTGGGTCTCCTCATACACTTTTTTGAGTTGTGATACAAGATCAAATATATAGATGTGCCTCTTTTCTATCTATTATGGCCGATAGGAATCTAGGATAGGACCTTAAGTCTAGATCGTTGGTATCATCTCCACCAATGCTCAACCAAAAAAGTCGAGCCACTCTTTTGTGAAAACTACAAACATAGAGAAGTGGATATGTATTTGTAATACATATAATAATAATACAATCATAAAGTTGAAATCAAATCTACAATATATATCAACTCATACATGGTTCACCAACTCACTAATCAGGATCCACTAATGTGGACCTGCTCCTCGAGGCCCCCCAATGGCCTTGTCACCATAGCTAGTGGCATACTTTTTTATGTGGCTTATGGTGGCAGTCTCAGGATGGGAACCTATTGGTGGGAATGTTGAGACAATAGGGACCACTTCTAGGGAGGACACACTCTGCTACCTCTGAGGTCTCTCCTTTATTTCCTTGTATGCCTCCTATTGTGGGATTTCCTCTCCATCGGACCCCTAAATTCTTGGATCTCCTTCGATGGAATCCTCGAGGAAGATTAGAGTGAGACCCACTATCTCCCACCATCTATCAAATCCATTTATGACCCCAACATCATCAATGTCTAGTGTAGGTGGATCATCTTCATCATTGTTTCCCACCTCACTCTATGCAATGTCCCTGATAGTAGGATGAGGAAGGTCTCTAGGTTTGATAGGGCTCTTGAAGGACTTGATATAAGTGGGGATGGAATGGGGAACTATCTACACCTATTTAAACTATCTCATAACTGATATCTAATAGTATGATACTATGATATGGTCATGATGACTAGATAAGAATTGGTAATGTTGTATTTGTGGTAGTTGTATCCTATTAGTGGGCCATCAACCCATCCCTTTATAGGGATACCATACAATGTCACCATTAACCCCAAGCCAATCCATAATATTTCTCCAAAACAATAAATCATTGAACCTCCACTACCACACTAGAGGGTATGCATGGGCTTGAGGTAGGTCACCTATGATCCATCGAGGAAAATCAGCTAGCCATTTATAGGTAATATGCTCAAAATCCCACACCTAAAGGAGCCTATAGATAGTCAAGTTGTGGTACTTATAATGCATGTATCAACCAAGGTCATGGTATAGATGGGATAGCATGCTCCAATCCTAGGAAAATATCATGCTCCTCTCCTCCATCTCTTTAACATAGAAAATGAGTCTCACATGCAAGTGGGAGTCTCATTTGTCTATGGCCACTCAAAGTGCCACCATTGAAATCATAATGTGACACAACAAGGGCACTACCACTTGTCCCTTCTCCAAGAATCATAAGTAGATATGCTTGATTGTGTTGAAAGGGACCACCCAACCGATAAAATATAGTTGGATATCCCAAATATCCTGGGTTGTTCATGGCTCATCTAGTGAAATCCTCTCCCCTCGGATAGTGAGGTACAAAATCTAGTAGAATTCCACCAACATGATAGTCATCTCCCTTGTAGGGAGATGAAATAGCATGGTGTCCACGACCGACCTCTCCATCAAGGCCACCAACATGGCTAAGTTAAATCTCATCACAGGCATCTCATACATCCACTAGAGACCAACTCAATGAAGTAGGTTATAGTCATAAGTTATTTTATCTTATGTGACTATATAGGAGTGATAAGATAAGACCACTAGTGTGGTCCTGAACCACTGGTGACCTCTACAAAAATTCAACTTGTCATGCAAAATCCTACATCTTTTCTGTCTACATCTACTCTAAAAATGTCAAACTTTAAATTTTTAGCAAAAATTTATATTCTAAGTTTCAAGATGCTAGCACATCCTCCTAGATTCCAGCATTTCCCTTGGATGAATGTGTGGGGTCCTAGATGCCAAAGTGGGTCTAGGACAACAACATGCACCTGGGATGCTTGCACTGCCCTAAGTCTTCCTACTAAAATTAAATACATAAAATAAAAGTGAAATTGAAATTTTTTGGCCTACCTCATCTAGGGATTCGTAGCTCTCCACAACAATGTGAAGCTCCTTTGTGCACGATGGTTTGAACTCTCATTGGCGAGAAATTTTTTCTAAGGCTCTAAAGAACTCTGAGCAAAAATCCTCATTGTGAATAGTGTAAATGACCATTCTAGGGCCCACCTAGTGAGTATATAATCAACTTTTTGCCTATTTTTGAAAATCTTTGTGGCAGTTTAGATACGACTATCTTCCTATTTTTACCCTCCTGGTTGGGAGGAAAAAATGAGGGGGCATATATTCACACCCTTATCAATATTTTTCTTCTAACTCGCTAACATCTTCTTAAGAATTCTTCTTGCCAAAATAGCTTCTTCCATTTTTAGAACTGATAATTTTTTTATTTTGCAACTAGATTCTCACGTTAGATATTGTAGATTTTCATTGAGCACTAAGGGAATAATCAATGTTGACCTTTGTAGCCTCTACAATATCATTTTTAGGGAAATTTGTGCACTTATTATACTTAATATTTTACACCTTTTTAGCTACTTTAGTGTATCTGATCCATCTAAGCAATCAACTCACTAAAGTGGGAGATAAATGTAGTGTTGAAAATTGCACCCTAGGTCAATTTCACACTTTGTGCATGGTGTCTAATGCATTTATGAAAAAAATATAATCAAGATTTCATGATTCTGATCTCATGGATGGCAATAATAAAGCATTTATAGCTTGTCGTTTAAGTTTTGGAGGAGATTGATTACATAGAAACATGACACATGGATATCTATGTGGAACACAAATATCTTATTTGAATAATAAAACTAAGAGGGTGGGGTGAATCAGTTGTAACAAATTTAAACCTTAATTAATTCACCAAAACCAATCCTTAATGCCACTTAAAATATTAAAAATTAAGTGCAAGTGCAGAAACTAAAAATCATCACAAAAACACAACAACACCAGATTTGCATGGAAAACCCAATGAGGGAAAAATAGTGGTGAGTATTAAATCACACTATAGAGAATATCAAAACTTATTACAAAAGGCTCAGTACTTGAGAAACAAGGCTCACTACCAAAACAAGGACACTATCTAAATTATGACTTATTGTCCAACACAAGGACTCACTGTACAACATGGATAACAACCTGGAGGGCTCACTTTCATAGAGATACAAAGAAGATAGAAGGGATATGTTATAGAGAGAATACAATCTCAATGCAACAGATAAATCCACCACAATTTTCTCAATCACTTGTAGACATGCATGAATGATAGAGTACACCTTCAACTCACTGCATCTGTAAAATCAACATTTAGTCTTTGCTTTGATATGTCACACTCACCTCACACACACTCACTAATTTGCATCAATCTCACATCTATCTTCTCTATTTCTTTGCACTTATCTCTTTTCATCTCTTTTCTTTCTTCGCCACTAACTCATCTTGTATTTATATCATCTTCAACTTTGAAACATATCCAAAGTCAGCCACCCAACATTAAATTCAAATTAGGTCAGCACCAAACACTCCTAGGGTGGAAATAGAATGAGGGTGACCCAAACACACGCTTGATGAGGACCCAAATAGATCCAACATGATTCATCAACTTTGAAGATAGTGTTCAACACAAGGTCAGGAAAACCAGTGTAAAACACATAGAATAATTAAGAACGATCCTTCTAGATACTGAAATTATCTTAAATACAATCATAAAAACTCAACTATAGAAGCACAAGTCATAATACTTTACCAAAGATAAATCCATACCAACAAGATTTCTCTCGGACCTCAGCCAAAAACATAGAAAACCACAATTCACAACTAGTGAACATAACTCACACTATACAATGAATCAACAAACAAAAATTTGGATATAACAGCTTCCAGCAACCATGTTCAACATATTTTAATCACACAAACATAGGAGTGAATCTCGGAGAAAAATTCAGAGCAACCATTGAACACCTGCAACCATTCTTCAAAACAATTTTCTCAATATCCTCAACATATATAGCCAATAATCTGCAACCATGACATCAATGACAACAACAGCCAATTGACCAATTGAAATCGATGACAACACCTTCATTCTTGCAAAATTATCCCTATTTTTCATTGATGGCAACACATGATGTGAAAAAACATCAAAGACAACATACTAGCTCTGAATAAACTTCTCAAGATTTTTCTTTCTATTTCTCCCCCTTTATAGATAATATTTTTCACATTCTTCCTCTTCTCTTTTTCACATTCTTCATCTCCCCCTTTGAAATCAATGGCAAAGGAAAAAGATATTTTACATTGATTTCCCCTTTGACGTTAGAAACAAAATACATACAATGACAACACATGACACTATCTACTCCCCTTAAGATGTAGCCACCAAAACATCAGTCCAGAAGAAAATAGATCTATAGATCCACCAGAATAATGCATCTCCATATGCATATAGTTTAAGAAAGGAGGGGCAATGACCCCTAGCTTCTCCTGGAGATACTCAAAATTATCTTTAGGAGGAACCTTCATGAATATATCATCAATCTGATCCTTCCTAGGAACATACTCAAGCTTTACTTCATTCTCCACAACCTTCTCTCTCAAGAAATGATACCTGATAGATATATGCTTTGTCCTCAAGTGCATCACTAGATTCTTTGAAATGCTAATTACACTTGTATTATCACAAAAGATATAAATAGGATCATCATACACCACTATGATATCTTTCAATGTTTGTTTCATCCATAGAATTTATGTACAACAATATGTAGCATCAATATACTCAACTTCAGCAATAGACAAGGAAATTGAATCTTGCTTTTTACTCAACTATGCCACCAATCTATAACTAAGAAAAATTGCACCACTACTTGTACTCTTTCTATCATCTACACATCCAACCCAATCTGTATCTATATAAGTACTTAGCATAAAATAATATCCCTAGGGTATCATAACCAATAATCCAGAGTGCCATTCAAATATCTAAATATTCCTTTAACAGCAGCAACATGTGTTTCCTTAGGATCTTCTTGAACTCTAGCCACAAGACAAACAACATGCATAATATTTGGTCTAGTAGAAATCAAATACAATAGTCCACCAATAATAGATCTATACTTTTTCTAACTAGCCTTAGGTGAATCATCATCTTTACCCAATTTGCAACCAGTCACCATAGGAGTACATACCAGTTTGGAACCATCAATCCCAAACATCTTCAACATCTCTTTCACATACTTAGAATATGAAATAAAAATTCATTTCTCTGTTTGATTAATTTTTAGCCCAATAAATAAATTCATCTCTCCAAACATAGAGATTTCAAATTCTTTTTTCATCCCTTTGGAAAACATCCTACACATAGTTTTATCTCCTCCAAAAATAATATGATCAAAATATACAACTATAATCAAGATTTTGTCATTTTCAATTTTAAAATATAGATTACTATCTATCGTACCTTTGTTGAAACCTTGTTGAATCAAATACATGTCTAACCTTGCATACCAAGCTCTAGAATTTTGCTTCAATCCATATAAATATTTCTTCAATCTGCATACCATATCTGATTGATCTAATAACTGAAATCCTTCTAGTTGTTCCATGTAGACCTCTTCTTCTAGCTCACCATTCAAAAATGTAGACTTGACATCCATCTGATAGACCTTGAAATCTTAATGAGTATAAAATGTTAAGAACATCCTTATAGCTTCCATTCTTTCCACTAGAGCAAAAGTCTCCTGAAAATCTATGCCTTCTACTTGTGAGTAACCTTTACACACAAGCCTTGCTTTGTTTCAACCACTTCTCCATTCTCATTCAACTTATTTTTGAATACCCACTTTGATCCATTAATGTTTTTGTTTGTTGGTCTTGGGAGAAATTCTCACATTTGATTCTTCTCAATCTACATAAGTTCTTCTTTCATAGCTTCCATCCAATTTTCATCTTTACATGCGTCACTTACAATCTTCAGTTGAATCTCAAAAAATAAACATAGATTTACTTCAGAAATAACTCTTCTTGTCAACACTCTTTTTGTCTTATCTCCAATGTTCTGAATTTTTGAATTATTCTTCTGCATATATCTAGGTGTATTAGGGGACACCATCAGAGCTTCTTCTCTTTCATTTTCTTCATTATGCTTCTCTTGCTCATCCTTTTCTTGTTCTTCCACAATTTTTTTAATTCTTATGCAATCAAGTTCATTAGATACATATCCATCAATATCAATTGAATTCTTCATTGCTTCATCAACCTTGACATTTGCACTTTCTACAATCTTTTATTGAAACATGTTAAAGCTTTTATTTTAGTAGAATATCCAAGAAAAATTCATTCATCACTTCTTACATCAAACTTTCTGAAAGTTTTTGTATCTCTTATGATATAACATTTGCTTCCAAATACCTTGAAATACTTAACAATAGGAATTATTTCATACCATAGCTCATAGGGGGTCTTTGTATTGTTTTCTCTGTTAGAGAAAAGGTTTTAACTTAATTATGTTAATTAAGCTACCTTTATTCGTCTCTTAAGATTTCACTTTAGTTTACATATTGTGACATTTAATAATTATATTAATTATTAAATGTCTACCTATTAGGGTTAATTTTAGGGTTGCACAATCTCCTTTTATAAGGATTGATCATTGCATTGTATTTACTCTTTTTGATTACTACATTTTTCAGCTTTCAGACCACCCTTGTCTTTTTGTCTCCATCTCTACTTTCTATGACAGGTTATTTGCATGTAGATGATCTTTGGGGTCTTTGAATTTGGATTTCACAACTTCTGCATGGTATTAGATCTCCAAACCTACTACTTCATGTTCATCTTTTGAAGGTTTTTGGAGCTTCGAGAGTTTGGGGTTTGTCTTTTTTGATCTAGGGCATCAGTTGTTTGATCGGAGCATTTTGAGCCCAAATGGACCTTGCCATTGAGTCTGCAGCGGCCCAAAACCCCAAAAATTACTGTTCATTCATCCATTTTGGACAAAGTTGATCAGAGAGGCAAAAAAAATTTGCCAGAGAGGCCCTATAGCTCCCCAGCTCATTTTCTGAGGTCAAATTTCTCGAAAAACATTAAAAAAAATATTAAAAAGCATTTTAGAAAAAGTCCCTGTAGTTTAAAACTTGGGAACCACCTGCTCACCACCTGGCGGCCACCCGAGCGCCACCCTCGTGCCACCAGCACTCGTTGTGTCGCTCAGTTCATCATCAGTCCACTGGCTTAGCCCTCGCGGGCTGTAAACTATTGGTCGGTGGTCCTTTGGGTGATCGAGAGCCAGTGCTTAGCCCCATTAGGTCTTTAGCCCTTTCCCTGGTCATATCAGCAACCAAGGGCTCCCCCATAGGCCCCTGACCGCTAGCTCCCTAGTCCACCTAGGTGACCAGGGGCTATGTTTTTTTTAGCCCCTGAGGGCTGCATAAGGCTTTATTGGGTGAATCGGAGCAGTTTCATAGAATCGGCTATAACTTGGGCATACATTGTTTTTTTTTTCAAAATGAGATATCGGCGGAAAGTTGGTTCGATGAGCTTCACAATGGTGGAGGTTTGATTTTTTGATTTTTCAGTTTTAATATTTTTTTCACCTGTCAAAGTCAGATGATGGTTTTGCACTTTGAAGGCCATAGTTTTTGCATCTGAACTCCATTTTATGAAAATGAATAGGCATTGGAAAGGTGTTTCAGTGCTCTTTCTAGATCTGCAGTCTATTTCATTAGATAATTTACCAAGTAAACTTTATTCATCTTTGTATGTTCCTGCACTTTGCTCAATTACTTGGACGTTCTAGCACCTACATGGGTTATGTTTGTGTTGGATGGGTTATATTAATCTGATTTATTGTTGTTGAGAGTTTCGGTATCTGATTCTTTTATTTGAGTGTGTATCATGGGTTTTTCTACTCACCCTTCAATTGTAATTCTAGAACAAGGTAATTATGAGTCATGGGAAAAGGGCATACTTACACATTGTAAGTGGCTCAATATTTTGCCATATTTATATGATCTCATACCTGCACCAGACATATCAAGGGGTTTATCTTCATGGTTTATTATTCAAGATCATATTGTAGGGGTTATTGGTTGTAGTGTTGATTTTGACACTTTAGGTGCTTTATCTGACATTCGTTGTCCTTGCACACTTTGGCAAAGTCTTTGCGAGTTTTTTGGAGACTCTAATATCTCTCCATTCCTAGAGGATCCTGCTGCAGATTGTTTATCCCTCTTGCAGATGTAGATTTCATACCCTATGACAACCATACTCTAGAGGAGCTTGAGTATCTCACAGGTCTTGCATGTGTCGATGGTTTAGAGACTTGTATTCATGTTCTCACTCTTCATATTGAGACTTCATCAACATCTCCTATTGTTCTTGATTCAGTGTAGTGGGGCATCATTCATCTTCCAGACATAGCTACTTTGGACTCTTATGTTGCAGACATATCTTTCTTGTTTGTGGAGTCCTATATTGCGGATTTGGAGGATTATTTTGAGGACATTCATCTCTTCTACCTTGATGGTTAGGTTATCACTGTATTCCCACCATTATCAATGCATTTAGAGGTTGCATTTCAAGATTCTCCACATCAGTTTGGATTTGACATCATTTGTTTCAGTTCAGATAGAGAGATTCTTCATCATCCTATCATGGAACACATCTTGAGATAGACTGGTTCATCACTCTTCACATGGTTTCTTCAGCATCATCCTTTGGATCCATTTCTTCCCAAGGGAAGGAATATCATTTTTCACTTCAGGATCTCCTTTTGGATTCTACATCAGGCATCTACCATTGCGATAGGATTTTCTTCATTGTGGGGGGGCCTTCTTGTCTCTTTCTATCTCTCCTATGGAGACCATTGTATATGTACTTATATGATAGAAGTTGTCTATGGGGGGTATCATGTAATCCACCCCCTATCCTTCTTTCATTAGTGCATTTCATTCCTTTCTTTGCATTCTATTTTGGGGAGGAGTTTTCTTCCCACTGGGTTTTCTCCTTTACCCAATTTTCTTTAGTTTGCATTGCATTTGTAAATGGGTACTTAATCAGGCCTAGTTGTCAGGACCCATGTTTACTTTCATGCATTGTAGTTACTTTTTCTTTCTTGCACATGTTTTTAGTTGCACTCTTGCTCATCTTAAGGGGGGTGTTAGAGTAATTTTTTTAACTTAATTATGTTAATTAAGTTACCTTTCATCTCTTAAGATTTCACTTTAGTTTGCATATTGTGACATTTAATAATTATATTAATTATTAAATGTCTACCTATTAGAGTTGTACAATATCCTTTTTATAAGGATTGATCATTGTAATTTATTTACTCTCTCTGATTAATACATTTTTTAGCTTTCAGAGCACCCTTATTTTTTTGTCTCCATCTCTTCTTTTTGTGACAGGTTGTTTGCATGCAGGTGATCTTCGAGGTCTGTGAAGTTGGATTTCACAACTTATACATTCTCTTGCTTGAACTCAATTGAATATATAAAGAACAATATGAATATCTTCTCTCCAATAATTTTTTTATAAACCAACCTCAGTATTTATTAATCTAGCAGCCTCTTGAATTGTTTTGTTCTTTCTTTTAACAACTCCATTCTGCTGACGAGTTCTCAGAGCAGACAATTGTCTTTCTATTCCATGTATTTCATAAAATATATTAAACTCATGGGAAGTAAATTATCCACCTCTATTAGACCTTAAGCATTTTATTCTCAAATTCACTTCATTTTCAACCATAGCTTTGAATGTCTTGAATCTATCTAATGCATCTAATTTATCTCTAAGAAATGTAACCCATGTATATCTAGAATAATCATCAATCAAAATCATAAAGTACCTTTCACCTTGTAAACTTCTCACTCTTGTACGACCACAAAGATATGTATGAATTAAATCTAGTATTCTAGTAGTAGATTGTTCCTTTGATCTATAATGGCTCCTAGCCTGCTTTCCAAACTAACAATTCTTGCAAATAGCATTAACAGGCTTTGTAATCCTTGGTAAATCTCTCACAACCTGAAATGCACTAATCCTCACCAAGTTATCAAAATTCATGTGGCACATTCTCTGATGCCACAACAAATTATCATTACTCTGAGTCGTAAAGCATCGTCCATCAACACCCTTAAGTTGATAGATATTTCCTTCAGATTTCTTTCCTTTAGAAATCATTGTTCTTGATCCTTTTCTGATCTCACATCTCTCATCCTCAAATACAATATCGTATCCTTTATTGCATATTTTTCCAACACTCAAGAGATTATACCTTAAACCCTTAACATATTAGACATCATCAGTATTATATTTTCCATCAAAACTTATTGAACCTATCCCACAAATTTTAGCACCAATATCATCTCCAAACATAACCAAGCCTCCATCATATTTTTCAAGTTTAAAAAAATTACTCTTATCACCAGTCATGTGATGTGAACAACCACTATCAACAAACAACCCAATAGATTTTTTCATGTTTAGCATGTAGGGTAGATATTATCGTACCTTAACATTTCTCTTTCTCCAAAGGGTATTCCTTCACCTATTTTTCAAAATTAGCAAAAGTAGGCTCATCTTTTATAGAAAAAAATAAGCATTTATTGTCATTAGGATCTTCATAATCATAATCCTCATTAGATATACTAGCATTCCCATTCACATAATATGCTTTGTTGATCTTCTTACCTTTATTTTCTTTCTCATATCTTTGATTATTCCTCTTAGCTCTTTCCGAACACTTTGTAGCATAATGACCTATTTATCCACAACTAAAGCATTTAAAGGATAACTTACCTTCATACTTCTCGGAACCTTTCCTCATCCTTCTCACAAATTTACCTTCTACTTCATCAAGATTTTCTTCATCTGGATCTTCAGCTTTTGTAGCCTTAAAATTAGTCTCTCATTTGAATCCATTTCTTGAATTCGGATTCCTCATCTCATAAGATGTTAGAGATCCCAACAAAAAATATTTAGTGTAAGTCTTATAATTTATACTCTTTTCAATAGCACAAACCTTTTCACTATAAGCATCAAGGAGAATTCTAAGAATCTTCTTTACAATCCTAGTTTCATCTACAATAGTACCAAGTCCTCACATTCCAACCACTATCTCATCCAATCTTTTTACATAAGCTTTAACATTCTCATCTTTAAACATATGTAGGAGCTCAAACTATGTTTCCAAATTCTGTAATTTTGCATCTTTGATCATTTCATCACCTTCAGGTACCCTTTCCAAAGCATCCATGACTTCCTTAGCAATCTTCATATTTTGAACCTTAATCAACTTGGAATGCACAAGAATATTCTTCAAAATGTACTTTTCCTTATTGTTTGCTTCATGTGCTTTGATCTCATCATCCATACTCGAACCATTAGCAGGAGGAGTGTAAGGATACTCAGACCATGTAATTTCCTCTTTTGACCTCAATGGCAACACCAAATGGTCATGTGTGAAGGAATCATCCTTGTACAAATTAACAGTATTGGATGTCGATTGAAGTACCTTTTCATGCTCTAAACCAGCCAGGTCTGATACCAATTGTAGATGTTTCCACTTTATACTCTATACCAATTGATATTCTAGATTCCACTATATCAAGTATAACATTGATTTGATACCAATAGCATATCCCCCTTAGATATTCCTTCATTCTCTCTTCCTGCATACTTGAGCACTAGCTTCATTTCAAGATTTACACCAACTAAACTATTCTGAACCAGTTCACAATGGTTTGACACCAATTAGAACCACTCTATAACAATTGTAACAAAATAAATTTTGAGTGTATACACAAAATAGATCCCCATCAGAAATATCTCCTCTTTTTGTTGACAAACAACATTTGTACATTTTTATTTCCTTAGCAGAGCACATGCACAACTACCTTCTTCTTCAACTATAGATATTCTTCCCCTTTGGAAATTATTTCAAAGAGAAAGTGTGTAACTATTAATCTGCAACCATCAAGTTGTTAGAAATTTTTAAAACATATTTTACCTAGCTTGATCTCCTTATCACTTCCAGGGATGAATAGGATATTAATTATACTACCCTTGGATTCATGCCCTATCACTATAGATTAGTGATGTAAGGTAGGAGCAGACACATTGAATGTTGCCTATTGATCTTTCACTCTCTAGAACTTCTTGTGCCTCTTCTTTGTCTTATCAACTGTCTTCTCAAGAATATGTGAGCTATTGTTCACTCTAGGGGACATATTCTTCTTCTTACTTTGTGCTTTTGATCTAATATGATTTGTTTTATAATATTTGGCTATGTGACCAAAAATTTTGCAATTAAAGCACATTACATTCATATCTACTATAGGATTAAATGATTTTTTATTCATATGCTTTGCACTCCTAGGTGCAATTCTACATTCACACACCCTATGACCAAACTAGTTACATGAATAATATTAACCATAGAAAAGCAAGGAATGCCTAGTCATATCATTTCTTTGTGCAAGATGAGGTGGTCTTCTTTGCTTTTTCTTCTTCATGTATCTCATCCTTGTGAAATGGTCTGCATCAGCTCCCTTTATACGTTGTTTCTTCTTTCAGGTAATCAGGAACTAAATGGTTGTTCCTCCTCTTGTTTGCAGCAAGTATCTTTTCTTCTTCAACTTTCTTCTTATCGGCAATAGGCTTCTTTTCTTCTTTAGTTTTCTTCACCTCAACAATGCCTTTTTCTGATTTTTCATTTCTAGAGGCATTTTCCTTGGTACGACTTGTGTAGGCTCTCTTTCTTTGTGCAACATCTTTCTTATGCTCTAAATCTATCATATAATTTTGCAAAAGTCTTGGTAAATGAGCTCTTTCCCTTCTCAAATTCAAGGCCATATTTTTCTTTGAGTTTTGATGGCTTTTGTGATTTTTCTAGGTCATCTAATATCTTAGAGCCACCCTTCAATTTCAGGCCTTTATCAATTGGTTCCTTAGCCATTTCTAAATCTTTTCTCAAGGCCACTATTTATGCTTCCAACTTCATGAACTCATTTGATTTAAACTGTAGTTCAAATCTAACTGCATCTTCTACTCTCTTATATTCTTCCACTTGTGTCTTCAAACTAACCATCATTTGATCAAATTCTTCAAGGTTTTTAGATAGTCTTGCTATCTCTTTATGAGAATACAAATTTTTTTCTTCATTCTCCTTCTTAAAAAATTTAATCTCATCAAGAGCACAACTGTGTTTACCTTCTAATTCCATTTCTTCTTCTTCACCAAAACTTTCAACTTCTTCATTAGAATTTGTACCAAAATCCATGGACAGGAATTCATTCCCCTCAATATCATAGGTACTTTCATGTTCATCATCTAAGTTTCCAAAAACATCTGATAACCTATTTTCACATTTTTGTGTAGATCCTTCTTATTTTTCTCTTTACTATCCTCTTCTTTCTTAGAGTTTTCCTTTTCATCAAGAGAACATTTAGTAGAAAGAAGACTTATTCTAAAAGAGTTAAAACTTTTAGGGGGTAGCTTACCTCTATGTTTTATGTAGCAATTCATTGGTCTTATGATGAATTCAACTTCCTCTTCATAAACTATATCAAATACAGATTTGGATACTTCTATCATCTCCCTTCTATTTGTAACATCTCTCATGGATGTGTCTATAATCTTCTCATCTTTACTTGTCTCTGGATTTTTTAGACTTGCATCCATGTGTCTGAATCTTGGCCTGCACTTTTCAATTGCACCTTCATACATCCTCCTTAACTCACTCCATGTATCGTGTGCATTTTGACAATGGATAACTTTGACAACCACCAACCTTGGCATCCCACTTAGAATTACCAACATTGCCTTAGCACTATCTTCAAAAGCCTTCTTTCTAACAATATCAGTGGGAAGAATAGTTGAAGCCTTATATCCCTTCTTAAATAACATCCACACATCAGACCCTAATGATTCCATATATGCCTTCATTTTTCTACTCCAACATTTATAGTCTAATCCATTAAAGAAAAATACTTCTTCTACAAATGGTCCTTCTTGACTAACCATTTTGTGTTCAATTTACCAAGATCTACCCAAGTTGATTAAGATTCTCCTAGGGAACATGGGGCTTTGATGCCAATTTTTGGAACACAACTATCTACTGAGAGCGAGGGTGAATCAGTAGATACTAAAACTTAGCCCTCAAAACCTTTGTGCAGACTAAACATATGATATCAAAATCTAACTAGATACATAAACTAGCTCTACACACTTTCAGTAGATTGCTTCCTTTAGCTCTTTATGAAAATCCAATAAACATGCACACACATAAAACATCACATAACACTAGATATACATGGAAAACCCAAGATGGGAAAAAGCACAATGAAAAAAGCTACTTGAGTCTACTGCTCAAATCCAGTGTCACAATCAAATCCTCTGCTACAATGTTTAAGTGCACCGACCCTAAGGAGACACCAATCCCCTAATTTAGGAGCACCAACTCTAAGGAGACACTAATCCCCTACACTAAGAACCCACTTAGTTATCTGATGGCACCAAAAAATCAAATTTACAATGACTGTATTACAAATGATTCATATGAATCCAATTCTTTGTTACAAGTCTAATCTATAACTGCTCATACCTTGCTTGGAAACTTCACAAGCATCCTCTCTTCTACTTTTGTTGCAATCTCAATAACACATCCTCTCTTCTTTACACTCTCCTCTTTCTTCACTCACTCGCTTTCTCTCCCCTGCACTTAAAACATTCACTTTTCTACTCTCTAAATATTAACCTAGATCTTATCTTAGATTTTTGTTTGGGTTCTACTCATTCAGAATGTGCATCCACTATTCGTTGCACTACTCACACATCTCTCTCTTTTCTTGTAGACTCTACACATAAACTGCTTCCTTATTAACTTATTTTTATTTTATTTTCTTGACCTATAGCCTAATTAACTTGAGATGTGCACCATTATCCAAATCAGCCTAGAACTTACTGTTATAGATTCCTTCATTTACAAGCTTCTTTGGCAAGCTATCTATGCATCGAGCCAAACACCATTATCAAAATCAAATATGTTTTACTAGACATTATGGTGGTTGCCAAAACTATAAACCTAGAAAGCATTAAATACATTCTCCTCCTTTGATTGATCTAATCTATTCTCAATCGATATGGATATCTCTTGATTGAACATATTGAACCTAGTCTCAATCACCTCGGCAATCTATGTTGTCATTTTGAAGATCAAATTTCCAATCAGTCGGTCACTAGAATAGTTGAACAAATTAAATTCGTTCACTGTGTCATTTACCAGGTGAACCCTCATTTACACAGACCTGGCCATTGCAATCTTCAACGTTGAGCTTTGGTTGTCAATCTTCTCCTTTGTGCCAAGATCTGACAATATTTGTTCATCTCATTATCTATAAAACATCACTGATGGATTAGTCTTCTTTAGAATAGTGATGTTTATCTTCATTGATAGACGAACACCATTAGATAAATCACCTTTGTATTTGCACCATTGATCTCCTTCATGCAACCATCATCATAACCCTAACTTCATTGAGTTGAAGGGACTCTAAAACTTCTCTACCTAATATGTATCTATCTTCCTAATGAGGTGCCTTTGTATCCACACCTTTCAATCAACCTTGTTTAATCTACATTGTTAATTATCCTATTATTTCCATGTGTCTTCCACATCACCGTCACATAATATTTCACATCACACCTTCTTTTGTATCTTCATCCTTCATTTGGTCCCACCAGACTCTGCAACAACCATAATTAGATCTACCTCATTCCATCTCTACTGTTCACCATTTCCAACTATTCATGGCATATATCATCTTCCACTATTGTTGTGTCAAAGGGACTAACCACTTGGTTCTACTAATATTCGTCTATCTTATTGATGAAGAGCCTTTGTGACATCACATGTTCAATCATTTGTCACCACTTTTTTCCACCTCATTGCCACATAGTTCACAACAATGATGTGAATTGGTCTATTGTGCAATCACTCTTTTCCATCTATTAGCATAGCCTCCTTCCATCACCATCACCTTCCTATCGGGTCCCACCAAGGTTTTTGCCATGACTTTGTTGTCTCAAGGGGACACCAAAGCAACTCTCTCCTATATGGAATTATGTCTTCTATGAAGTTCTATCAGAATGTTGAAGAGATTTTGAAGCAACTCGCACTAATATAAGAAGGTCTCATTGATATACCTTGCAGCTTTGATCGGTTGGTCCCTGCTACCTACGTGTCATCCTTTTCATAATATTACAATAAACATCACCAGTGTGACTTGATATATTGACCAAACACACATTGCCACATGTCTTGTTAATGTCATCCTTCACCATCATTTGGTCCCGCCTTATTTACATGTCAAAGATACTATTCATTTCATCTCACCAAAATTCATTTGTTTCTTTGATGTGTTGTAGCCATGTGTCAAACACCTGCAAGCATGTAGGATCAAACTAAGTCAACACTCCTAATTGGTGGGGCGGTGGGTAGCTTCCACCTATCCTTTTATCGGTTGTTAGGGATCAAGGATCCCTTGTTCTTCATACCACATGAAAATCATACCTTCTAGCTACGAAGAGAAAAAGATAAATTAGATCATTGGGTGTCAGCTTTTGCACATCCTTCATACCACTCATCACAACTTTCAATAAGGTGTAAACCTCCCTCTCAACCCACAAACATTGATGCCTTTTTTAGGGTTCGGGGTTCATGGTTACTTCGTACTCCATATGCTTAGTTCCATTTGGTAAGACACGAGCCATATCTATGAATCACGATGCCCAACACCACGTCGAGGTTCAGAGATCCTCCATACTCATCTTTTCAAACACAATGGTAACTTGTACTCTTGAAGTCCAAAGTTTGAAAACCTTTGGACTTAGTGGATTTTTCTTCATAACTCTGAGGGACTTGGTAAGAGATATGACCAAGGCCCAATGGCTGAAACATTGGAGGCATAGTAAAAAATTACTAACTCCAAGCACCTTCTTTCTTCAGCAAGTGATATATGGTAGGTCTAAGGCCCGAACTCCTACAATATATTCAACACTTGCATAACAAAATCAACCAACCTTTTTGATTCAATCCATTGACATCAACCAATACCACATGCTTCTAGAATCAAGTCCACTACTCTCACAACATCCTTTGAGATATATATCATTCAGGCACACCACTAATCACACAACCAGTCTATCATCATGCCAATATCTCCCTTGCATAATCAATTACATCTTACCTCTAATAATCCTTTGACATCAATGACACTTTTACATTAATACCAACACTCTCCTTTACAGGATCAGCTCCATCTCACTTTTGATCCCTCTTTTGACATCAATGACAACCATATGCCAAAAAAACCCTCTACCCTCTACCCTCTACACTATACATTAATTCTTCAACCCTAATCCCTCGACCCTATACCCTTAGCCCTTAATCCCTCAACCCTCAACCCTCAACCCTCAACCCTCAACCTTATACATTATATACTCAACACTAATCCTTGAACCACTAATCCTTGAAACCTATTCCCTTAAACCCTAAACCCTCATCCCTCAACCCTTAAAACCTTAAACCATCAACCCTCATCCTTCAACCATTAAACCCTTAATCCCTCAACCCTATACCCTATACATTAAATACTCATCCCTCAATTCTCAACCCTCTACCCTATAAATTGGACCCTCAACCCTATACCCTAATCCCTCAAGCCTATAGCCTCAACCTTTAAACCCTTAAACCCTCAACCCTAATCCCCAACCCTCAACCCTTTAACCCTTAATCCCTCAACTTTGAACCCCTAATCCCTCAACCCTCAATCCTTAAACCCTCAACCCTCAACCTTAATCCCTCAACCCTATACCCTCAACCCTCCTAATCCATCAACCCTATACCCTCAACCATTGAACCCTTGAACCCTCAACCCTCTACCCTCTACCCTATACATTAAACCCTCAACCCTAATCCCTTGACCCTATACCTTAAACCCTTAATCCCTTAAACCCTCAACACTCTACCCTCTACCCTATACATTAAACACTTAGCCCTAATCCCTCAAACCTATACCTTAAACCCTTAAACCCTTAATCCCTCAACCCTTAAAACATTAACTATAAACCCTCTACCCTATACATTATAAACTCAACCCTAATCCTTGAACCCCTAATCCCTCAACCCTACCCCTTAAACCCTAAAACCTCATCCCTCAACCCTTAATCCCTCAACCATCTTCCATATACATTAAACCCTCAACCCTTAATTCTCAACCCTCTACCCTATATATTCGACCCTCGACCCTATACCCTCAACCCTCTACCCTCTACCCTATATATTAAACCATCAAACCTATACCTTAAACCCTTAATACATTAATCCCTCAACCATTAAACCCTTAATCCCTCAACCTCAATCCTCAACCCTCAAACCCTAGACCCTCGAACCTTAAACCCTTAATCCCTCAACCCTCTACCCTATACATTAAACCCTCAACCCTTAGACCCTCAACCCTTAAAAACTTAATCTCTAAACCCTCAACCTTGATCCCTCAACCCTATACCATAAACCCTTAATCGTTCAACCCTCAACCCTCAACTATAAACCCACTACCCTATACATTTGACCCTCAACCTTAATCCATCAACCTTATACCTTAAACCCTAAACCCTCAAATGTTAACCATAATCCCTCGACCCTCACCCCTTAAACCCTAAACCCTCAACCCTTAAACCATCTACATTAGAAACTCAACCCTAATCCCTCAGCCCTATACCTTAAATCCTCAACCCTCATGTCTAAAACCTAATCCCTCAACCCTCAACCCTTAAATCCTCAACCCTTAACCTTCACCCCTCTACTCTACACATTAAACCCTCAACCCTAATACATCAACCCTATATCTTAAACCCTAATCTCTTAACCCTCAAACCTTAAACCCTCAAACCTTAAACCCTAAACCCTTGACCCTTAAACCCTAAACCCTTAAAACCTCAAAACTTAAACCCTAGTCTCTTAACCCTCAACCCTAAACCCTATCCCTAAAGCCTCAACACTCAACCCTTAAACTCTAATCCCTCAACCTTTAAACCTTAATTCCTCAACCCTCATCCTTAAACCCTAAAACCCTAATCCCTCAACCTGTAAACTCTTAACCCTCAACCCTCAACCCTCAACCCTCAACCCTCAACCCTTAAACTCTAAACCCTTAACCTATAAACCCTAAACCCTACACCCTACAACCTCAACCTTCAACCCTATACTTAAGCCATAATCTGTCAACCCAATATCTTATACCCTGATGGACCTATACCCTATACACTTAACCTTGGACACTCAACCATGAATATTATCCCTCAACCCTCAAACCTCTACCATATACCCTATACTTATGCCCTAAACCCTCAAACCTCATCCTTATGCCTTACACCCTCAACCTTAAACCCTGAACCCTATACCTTAGACACTCAACCTTGAACATTATCCCTCAATTTTAAACCCTCAACCCTATACCCTCAACCATATACTTAAGTCCTAATCCATCAATTCTCAACCCTATACCTTAAACCCTAAACCCTACACCCAAAAACCTTCATCCCTATACCCTATAACCTAACTCAATTATTTTATTGTGGTGTGTGTAAGCTCAGATAGGTTACGTTATTGGTTACCTAACCAAGAACTTCTCTTGAGTGATACTTCCCCTTCGCTTGGAGGAATTGAACATATACTTGCAATCACTAACACTTGCACACGGCAGTCAACTATTCACAAAATATTCAGCATACATAATACATCTCAAAATTAGAATATTAATACAATATTCATCCAATCACAAAAATGTATTCCTTCATATAACATTAAATGAGATGTCATTCATTCATAAATAGTGATAACAAAGTTCACACACAATTTATTCATCCACTAAATTCACATTTTACCCTACATAGAATAGTAAATAGTAATTACACATTGGGTTGTAACAAAATATATGATTTCAACAAAAATCAGGATGTCCCAGAAAGTGTAATCCGTTATTGTGGCAACACCTAGCACCCTAAGTAGTAATTCAAGAGAATATCTATAATAGTCATTGTATATGAGAGATGGAAATGGTAGTATACAAGGGAAGCAAGGTATTGTGACATAGAAAAAGAGGAGACTACAATCAATAAAAGGAAGTATTGAAAGAAATTTCTAATGAGACTAATGGAAATGAAAAAAATTGAATTTCCCTCCAACACCTATGATGCCAAATGTTCTATATTCACAAGTTGGAAAAGGAAGAGGGATTTAAATGTTGAATATTCATTAACACGGTTGTAAAACCAAATAGAAAATAGAGTGGTAGAGTTTTCCTTGTATTTATATGGTGTTGAGTGTAATATTGCATGTATAAGTTTGGCTTCAATATCTCACTATTCCACTTCTTTTGAAATCCATTAGAGGAATGATACAAAGTGCAACCCTTGGTCATTTGAATATCTCCATTAGTATTTCATGTACTTTTGGTAGTCTATCTAACTATCTTAATCACAATTTTTGATTTGAGTGTTAGCTAGTGTTGTGTGGTCTCACAACATGCCCCAAGACTGTAATACTTGGGGACCCAAGTGAAAAATAACGCTTATGGTAGGTGTTGGCTAGTTGAAAAGGATCACCGAAAGTTAGAGTCAAAGGAATTTTTTGGAGTAGTTTGTGATTCGAATGTATCGGGTATCGGAGAGCCAAAAATGTTAGAGTGTTAATGTCAGCTTTTGGTGAAGTGTTCTAGTCCAAGAAAATATGGAGGTTCCAATAGAAAATGGGATCCAAGAAAATGTATTATAGTAAAAGATAAAGTGTTGGGTACCAGATGTTAGGTAACAATTTTAAGTTTAAAATTAAAAAATTTAATTTTTCCTGAGGGTCCAAAGGTTCGATAACCCACCTAAAAGGATAATTTCATGAGAATGTATTTTAAAGCATGATATTTATGAATTGTTTGAAATGATGATTATTAAAGATGGTTTTGTTTACATGAGAGTTTTATAAATGTTTAAAAGGGATTTAATATGTGGAATTTTTACTTGTAGGAGGAATATATTATGATGCAATATTCGGGTATGGATGGTTAAGAAAATTTGGATCACAAATAGAATCATATCTAGATTGGGTGATACATTCCAGGAGTCTATGCAAAGGAGGAGCTTGAGTTTTTTGAATATCGAGAATCTAGGTATTATGCATGTGGTGAAGGAATGTGCCAATCTTCAGTGTTACTCATTCCTGAGAGTATTAAACCCAAGGCAGAACCAGAGTGTAGGAACAAAATGTTAAAGTAATTTTTTTTTAATATATGAAAATTTCATACATCCTATTCAGATTCAAGTTATTATCCTAGTGATAGTATAACTATGAAGATCCTGAAGGATATTAATGTGTTGAAGAAGGTTGGTACCTATTGACTTCATCAACAATTCTCCTACCAGCTATCATATTCCATGTGCCTTGTTGTGATTCATCCCTTAGATTTCCTCTCATGTATCTATCTAATCTCCCATGTGTCTTATTTTTATAAAAGGTTCAAAGATGTCTCATTTTGAGTTAACTTTAGAATTTTTGGATGTTAGAGAATCAAAACTTCTTTAAGTTTTGTTCTTTTTCCTATTTTATGTTCCATTCTAGATTAAAAACTTGTATGCACATAGAAGCTAATCAATATCAAAGCTAATTTGAAAGCTACCACCTGGTATGAAATCTTATGTAGTTGATTGTTTGTTCTGTTGGACAAGATTGTATGTTGTGTTGTATAAGGGTGCATACAAAACCCACCTGGTGTCCAAATAAACCCCCTCTCTTCAAAATCTTGTATCATTCAGTATTTTTAATGCTTTATTTTAGAATAGATGTTCAAAGTTCAGAAAATGTTTCAAAAAAGAGATGAATTGATGGAAATATTATTGCAAATATTTGATTCTATGATATTTCTAAATTTTTAAAGCTAAACTTACTTAAGTGAAAGCAAATTTATTTGAAGTTCATGAAATGTTATTGTAAATTTGTCAATTTCATGAAGTTGTTAAATGATTGGACCAAGATTATCTTTTATCTATCCCTATGATTCCTTTAAGAACCAGAATAAAAAACCATTTACCCCTCATGATTAATAGAATTATCACAACAAACCCTGATGCAAACCTAGTGTGTTCAAGACTTGACAGAAACAAGCCTTGGGATTAAGCTAAGTCAGCCTAAGATTTAGGTTACTCTGGTTCAATCTTTCAAGTAAAGATAGGTTACCACAGTCTTTCTATGAGGATTTATCTATAGTTCTGGTGTGAGACTAACATTGTGATCAATAAGAACTGGTGCTAGGAGGGCCATCCTTTGGCTTTATATGGAATTGTTATTGTCATCATAGTTTCAAGTTTGGAAGTTGCTTGTGAGACAAAAGTCTAAGCGAGCTGGTAATGGGAAGTAAAATGGGTATTGATAACCTCCAAAAAATTCATAACTAAAGGCTTTATCCTCTGAGTTTATTCACCTTTGGTAGGGTCACTGAGTGTAGAATTCATGATTCAACATATCATGGTGAACTTGATTGTGAATTTTTTCTAACTAGGGTAAGTTTGGCCACTTATAATGTGATTCCATTAATGGAAGCATCTTTAACTGCTAAAATAAAGGAACCATAATTGAGAAGAAGTTTAAATTATGAGAAAGTGCCTAACCCTAGTGAAACTAGAAATAATGGAAAATTAATTGTTAAATCAAATCGATTTACTAATTGTAATTTTCGTGAGAAAAATCATGAAATTTTCCAAGGAAAAAGGCAAGGACATCAAAATTTAGAAATAGTACACCAAAAGCATGAAAGTGGAAGTGATGAGTCACCAGTCCTCTCACACACGGAAGGTGAAAATGAAGAGAAAAAGTAGGAAAAGTGAGTGAGGGATGTGTGTTTTTCACTCTTGACTAAAAATTCATAATTTGAAAGGGAAGAAATTCTTGATTTCATGCAGAATACAGAGTATCAAGTTTTTACTTTATCTCTCTTTGATGATAATGAAAATTGTGTTACTACTTGATCTAATGAAGTGAATAGTATTACTGAAAGTGAAGACAGGACCAAGGACTTGGAACATCTTGGAGAGAAAGAGAATCAATAAATAAGGGCAGTCATTCATGGAACGGAACAAAGTGAAAAGGAAAACCATGAACTAGGACTGGAAGAAGGCAGAGTATGGAGAAATCAACAAAGGTGTGTGTAAACAACCTTTAACGAGGTCATTTTCATACATATGAGCCAATTTATTGGTAAGTACGCCTTTGAATTTATGTTTGTTAAATGTAGAAAAGTTAAGATAATTCATTGTTACAATAGGATATTTGAAATGTACACAAGTGAATTTAAAGACAAGCTTGTTTTAATTCGTACGAAGAACACTATGAAGATAGTAATAGAAGTTAAAGTAAATTTCTTAGTTAGGGTTAGTCGTTTACTTAGGGTAAATTTTAGTTAGGCTAGTTTTCTTTTGTAGGGATTTTTTTTGCTTTCTGGTTTGTTCCCAACATTAGCGAATTCTACTTAATTTAACACACACATGAGAGTGAATTGAAATATTCTTAAAATATTACACTATGAATTGTAAAAAAAAAATAATCCATGCAAAGTAAATACACGCTTAATGTACAAAAAAGAAAAATTTGCATATATATATATGTGTGTGTGTGTGTATACTTTGTATATACATGGAACTATAAAATTTCTTACTGTAAAGGATGAAAAAAGTATGAAAAAGGGAAAGAGGGGAGTTGAGCTAGCAGGAAACAAGGTGGATAATCAGTCAATCTGGGATAATTCATCTATAAGGGTAGTATACCCTAGGTAAGTTTTGTCCTTGTGAGCATCAAAGTTAGGGGTATGAAGATTAGTCAGAAATGACCGAAGGGGAACTAATTCTCCTCATTCCAGAAATAGAGGAATATCATCAGTAGAGGGAATTCTGACAGACGGGTTTGCAACAAAAAGGACATAGTCCAAGTTTCCCAGAAAATTAGGCCACACTATCATCTAAGAAACATCATGAACTTCAAAAATAGAAATTCCAAGGTCCAGGAGTGAGGCCATGAACTATGAAGCCAATTCTGAATTCAATCGATAATACACTCTAGATTCCACCTAAGCTTCCCCAAGGACCAAGTGCAAATTTGGTGCAATAAAACCTAGAGTCCAGAGAAAGAAAACCTTATTCATCCGCTAGGTAGTAATGTGACCCATGAATCCATTCTAGTGGAAAATGCAAGTCAGGAAAATGGGAGTGTCCATAGCCTAGAAGCAATAAAGCACAAGCAGAGTGGAAAAGAAAAATGATAATTGAAAGGCAGAAAAAAGATGCAAAGAATTTGAAAGAGAAATGCAAAATTTATAGAAAACCATGAAAAATATATGGTGCATAGTTGCCTGGATTTAAGTATTGGAAAATGCAAGTTGAGGTGGCAACAGGACAATTTTCCCTAGAGTTTAATGTTAAATAAAATAAATTTTCATAGAATTAGTGGCCATTGCTTCAAAGTTTTCCAATAGGAATATCACAAATCAGGAAAATTGAAGATTTCAAAATTGATGGTGGTTATTTCATTATACTTTATCAAGCCCTATTAATCATGAAGGTATCCATGTGTGTAATGTAGAAAGTAAAATCAAGCTGGTAAGGTAGCACACATCGACATTTGAAAGTTAAAGAGAAATAATACATGTGTGTTAAGGCATGCAAATTAAATGCAGAGTATTGTGGTCAGATTTGAGTGTAATCATGACAACTTTGATGCATTAATGTTAGTGCAACGTCGTCAAATTGAAATTGCTAGCCAAGTATTTTAGCAGTTTCCAAAAAAAAAAAATGGAAGGGTGGTAACCAGTATTTCTAAATTTAGATGTAATTTGGTGATGGATTACTTGCTGCTAAATTTTAACTTATGCATATTTCTTTTACAAATAGCGAATTACAATTAGCTGGGATTTGGCATAAGGATGGTAAAATTTAGTTGGAAAGTCTCACCTATAGGGAATAATTAAATGATTTTTTGGGAATTATTGAAACGATGAATGGATTTGCATTGAATGAAAAATCAAAAGGTAATCTTCGCTACCACTGTGATTCCCAACCTAATAGTGGGCTTTATTTCCTGTAAGTTGAAGAAAATGAGCTTTCAAAGAAATATGAAAAGAAAAAATTGAGTATCAAAGAAATATCAAAAATAAGAAAATTCAACTCTTTAGTCTATCCAAATATCTCTACTAGGGCTATGGATGCCTAATAGGTAGTAGAGTTATGTTTGGGGGAATTATAGAGATAACCTTGCCACAACTATGGATGCTTGACTGCCAACAAGGCTCTATCCACGGTTGGCTTTGGAGGATTACCAAATTATGTAGTTCAATGTCAATGAAATAATTTTTCACCAAGTTCCAAAAACTGGAATTAATCAAAGCACACACTAATACCTTCCAGAGAAATTTTATTGTTTTTATGTTAGAATCTAGGTGAAGGTAAGGAGTTATTGTTTGAGAATATGTATAAGATAATTTTTAGCGGGTGATTTGATCTTGAGTTTCTTTTAAATTTGGTTTTATTGGTTGCAAGTTGTTGTGTGGTCTCACAATATGCCCCAAGACTATAAAACTTGGGGACCCAAGTGAAAACTAACGCTTATGGAAAGCGTTGGTTAGTTGAAAAGGATCACCGAAAGTTAGAATCAAAGGAAATTTTTGGATTAATTCATGATTCAAATGTACCCAATACTAGAGGGCCATAAATGTTAGTATTAATGCAAGGTTTTGGTGAAGTGTTCTAGTCTGAGAGTGAAGGTCTGGGGAAATGTGGAGGTTTTGATAGAATTTGAGATCTAGGAAAATGTATTCCAACAAAATTTTAAGTGTCAGGTACCGTATGTTGAGTAACAATGTTAAGTTTAAAAGTTAAATGTTTAAGTTTTCCCAAGGGTCTAAAGGTCTGGTAACCTACCTAAAAGGATAATTGTGCGAGAATGTATTTTAAAGTATGATATTTATTATTTCTTTCAAATTATGATTTATTAAAGATGGTTTTGTTTACATGAGAATTTTATAAATGTTTAAAAGGGATTTAATATGTGGAATTTGTACTTGTAGGAGGAATAGATTGTGATGCAATATTCGGGTATGGACAATTAGGAAAATTTGGATCATGAATAGAATTGTATCCAGATTGAGCGATATGTTCTAGGATTCTATGCGAAGGAGGAGCTTGAGTTGTCGGAATATCAAGAATCCCGGTATTACGCATGCAACAAAGGAATGTACCAACCTCTGGTGTGACTCGTTCTCAAGAGTATTAAACCCGAGACAGAACCAGAGTGTAGGAACAAAATGTTAAAGTAATCATTCTAAAGCTATGGTAATTTCCTACATCCTTTTTGGATTCAAGTTATTATCATAAGGATGAAGATCTCGAAGGATATTAACGTGTTGAAGAAGGTCGACATCTATTGAATTTATCAACAATTATCTTGCTAGTTTTCATATTCCGTGTTCCTTGTCATGATTTGTCCCTTGGATTTCCTCTCATGTATCTGTCTAATCTTCAATGTTTCTTGTTCTTATAAAAGGTCAGGAGATGTCCCATTTTGAGTTAAGTTCAAAATTTGTGCATGTTGGAGAATCAAAGTTTTGTTATTTTTCCTATTTTTTCTTCCATTCTAGATTAAAAACTTGTATGCACATAGAAGATAATCAATATCAAAGCTAATTTGAAAGCTACCACTTGGTATGAAATATTATGCAGTTGGTTGTTTGTTTTGCTGGACAAGACTGTATGTTGCACATTTTAAGGGTGCATATAGAACCTGCTTGGTGTCCAAATAAACCCCCTCTCTTTAAAATATTGCATCATTCTATGCCTAGCTATGAAGCAATCCGGTGATGTATGGAATGGTTTGCTTTGATTTGGTTAATTCTTGAAGCATGTGTGGATAATACCTAGGAGCAACTTTTACTTTTCAATATTTTTAATGCTTTATTTTAGAATAGATGTTCAAATTTTAGAAAATATTTCAAAAAAGAGATGTTCATTGATGGAAATATTATTGCAAATCTTTTGATTCCATGATATTGATGAATTCTAAAATCTAAATTTACTTAAGTGAAAGCAAAGTTATTTGAATTTCATGAAATGTTATTGCAAATTTGTTGATTTCATGATGTTGTTAAATGACCAGAGTGAGATTATCTTTTATATATCCCTATGATTCCTTTGAGAATCAGAACAAAAAATTGTTTATCCCTTGTTATTAACAACATTATCACAACGAATCCTAATGTGAACCTAGTGTGGTCAAGACCTAACATAAATGAGCCTTGGGATTAAGTTAAGTCGGCCTAAGATTTAGGTTTCCCTAGTTTGGTCTTTCAAGTAAAGATAGGTTCACATGGTCTATCTATGAGGATTTATGTGCATTGTTGGTGTGCGACTAACATTGTGATCAACAAATAGTACTTGGTCAAAGAAACTAAAATCAAACTTGTAACATTGAGAAATGAGTAGATATGTATATTTGGGCAAGTAAGGAATAGAGTTCTACTTTTGTTTTTGTGTTATGAATTAGTATTCATTTTTAAGATTCATGTATCTTAGATTAAGGTTATTGTAGACACCTAAAATAAAATTTAATTAAATATACTTGTTATTTATTTAATTAATTTAACCTTCTTCCCTTATCCTAATAATTAATTAAATAAATATTTATTATTTATTTAATTAATTTTCCCACTACATTTATCCACCACCTTTAATTAAATAAATTTATATTTATTGAAATTAAAATCTAACCTTTTTCTCACATTTCTCTAAATTCCCTAATCCTACTTAATTAATCCATGATTAATTAACTTTAACCATTCCCTAAACATCATTAGCCCATTCTTCAAATTTTAACTCTAGCCTAGTTAATAAACCCATGGTTTGTTAACTCAACCAATCCCATTAATAATCAAGATTTTTGGATAAAACTATGTGCAATTTTTTCATCATCAATCCCATTAAATTAATCAGTCTCTAATTAATTGATTTAATCCCTATGCCTAATCATCATTAATATTTCTTTCTAATTTTTAATTCCATCCATCGCCCTCAAACTTGCCACCAAATGACAAGTGTCCTAGCCTACTCCTCTCACCTCCTCTCACACATGTGTGAATCTTACCTACCACCACTAACCTCTTACATAGCCCCACTAACCTCTTACACAAATCCCACTAACTCTTCCCAATTTTTACTCACACATGCGTGAGCACACCTCCCTCTTGTGACACTTGTCACAAGGCTCAACCTTCACTCCAACCTTGATCTAGACCCTACTTTTCATTTAATCTTGGCCATTGATCAAGTGAATGCATCTTGGCCCTTGATTTCTCTCATAGAATTTCTATAAATGAGAGGCCTCCCATCCCATTTTCATGAATCCTCTTATACTAATGTTATGTTGCTGAAATTTCTATTGAATCATCTTGATCATATCATAATGCTAATGGATTCACAAGCAACCACATCCAAATCTTCAACACATCAACATACTACATTCAATCTTTTGAGGTTTGCATGCATTGGGTTTGATTTAGCTTAGATTTAATGCATATTTCATTTATGTCATTTGCATGCAATACATTTTGGTGAACCCAATGTGAATCTCTATATATAACACTTGTCCTTGTGAGTTTTTATGAGTTTAATCTTGCAAGTTAAGGCATTTCCAAAGGAGGTTTAAAAGATCAACTTTTTATAGGAGCTTCAAGTCACTAAAACAACCTCACAGTTGCACTCAGGAGGGCCGAGAGACAAATTTTGATATATAATTTGCTATATTTTACTTATTGTCAAAATTTTGAAATTTTTTAAGGCCCCTAAGGCTCGCCATATGGAAATTTGTACACTCGTACTGCCAAGGGTTTGACTATTTTTTTAATCTCTATTTTTCAGATTTGAATGTATACAGAGTGAGTATATATTGCAAAGTAGTGAAATAAAAATGGTATATACACAAAAATCATGTCATTTGGAGAGTTATACATAAAGGTTTGTAGTATTTTTACCCCAGAAGTATATAAGCATGGATCTAGGTTCTATCATAAGTATATATTCATAAATCACCATTTTCATAAATATATACACATATTTATTTTGTTGCAAGTATATACTCAGCTAAGATTTACCATACTTACAAGTAGTTTATATTTCTCCTTTTCCTATGTATATTCATTAACTTTCTCTATGTATCTTCTTTTGTGTATATCGCATGATATTGGATGTGTATACATTGATATATTGTAGGCTAGTTGCAAGATTTTGTGAGTATACTGGTCACTAACCTATAAAGTATACTCACAATTTGTAACCTTCCATTGGTCATGTGGACTTCTAAAAAGAAAAGTCCATGTGCCTTCATTTTAAATTAAAACTTCAATCCAACCTTAAATTTATGACTAATTATTTTTAACTTTTAAGGCCTTATTGGAATTAAATACATTGGTCTAAAGGTTAAGTTTATGTATTTTTATTATTTTTAATTCCATTATCATTATTATATTTTAATTTAATTTAATTTAATTTTTCTTTTAAATTTTTCTAGACATTTAGCCCCTAGTCATATGGCAGATTAGGGGCACAACTAAATAGGTTCCCAACACCTTCTAGATAGCCCCTAGTCATGTGGGGGCTAACTTTTGGTGCCTGGGGGCTTAAACTTAGCTCCTCTCCCTCTATGCAAACCCTCAAAAGAGCAGTTTTACGAAAACGGGCATAACTTTTGCCTCATTAATCAGATTTTCAAAATTCAAAAGACATCAAAAAGTTGGTTCAAAGCTCTTTGTCCTGGTGTGGGTGGATTTTATAGATTATTATCCAAAAATCAGGTGTACTCACTCAAATTCAACCCTTGTTTTCAAACTTCAAATACTCATATCTTATTCATACGAAATCATTTTTCAACAATTTTTTAAAATTTTATCAAAAAATAATAAGTAATCCACTTATGCAATTAGTTTTTTCTTTATCCTATTTTTTTGTCATGTTTTCCACACAATTTAAATTGGGCTTAAAATTTACCTCGCATTTGGATTTGTGATTTAAAATTAACAAGTGTCTTTTAATCCCCACGATTCACTTATGTATTCTCTCCTCTCGCACCTTAGTGTAATCTTGAGGATCAAAAATAAGTGATCTTGTTTTCTTATTTTTTAGGGGGGACTTCCTAAGGATTTAATCACCTTAGTGGATGACCTCAACTCCCATGTTCTGATGAAGTATAAAAAGTGGGAGGTGAATCAAAAGGCATGCCTCTTCGAAGTGAAATATTGTCAATTTGGGTTAAGCCTCTAATAACTTTATACCTTAGAGAAGTGAAGGTGGAGAGTGGGTTAGCCTCTCCTCCTGGATGTTTGGTAGTATTTCCTTTCATTTATGAATTAGGCCTCATGTACTCTTGTGGTATATGGAGGATACCCCTAGTTGAGCTTGTAAAACCTAATTGAGACATTTTGGCCATATCCCACTTGAGTTAGACTTGTTAATGTGTCTTATGTTCTTGAATGTTTAGATCACCTTCCCCACTTGAAACCAAAAGTGGACACTTATCCAAATTTATCCCTAGGACTTTATCTTTTTGCATTATTTCTTTATGCATTTACATTCTTAATCCTAAAATCCAAAAAAAATAGAAAACTCAAAAAACCAAAAAATCAAAAAAATCAAAAACCAAAAAACATTAAAGCACTTCAAAAACAAACAAATCTAGGTTTCCTTCAAGTCAATCTTTCCACATCATATCCAAATCATCCCATCTTATTCATCCATAATCACTATCATCGTCATGCCTAATCATCAATAATCACCCCTTTTCACCCCAATCATTCCATCCTAATCATTCCTTTTCATCACAATAATTGCATACTATTCATCCTAATTATCTCCCTCATCTAATCCTAATAATCCATTTTAATCCTAATCATCCCTTTTCATTTTAATCACCATAATCATCCTAATCATCACCCTAATATTTTTAATCATCCATATTGTCCTAATCATACAAAACCACTATACTTATCCCTCTTCTCATTTTTATCATCTCCCAATCAAAATTTTCCATCTTAACAATCCCTCCTCATTCCATTCATTCATTTTCATCATAATCACCTCATCCTAGTCATCATAATCATCTCATTCATCCCTAATCCATCACTTATAATCCTAAGATTAATTAATTTATCTAATCCAATTGAGGTCCTAATCATTATCCTAACCATCCTCCATAATCCACATCACAAATTACTTATTCCTAATCCAATTTCATCATTAATTTTGGTCCTAATATCCTCTATCCATCATTATCCTTAATCCACATCCTTCACTATCATCCTTAATCTTCATCCTTCATCATCATCTTAATCCAATCCCCTTATCAACCTAATCCCATTCCAACCAAATCCTAATCTAATCCATCTATCCTAATCCAAAATCTAATCATCCATTATCCATCTATCTATTTCAATTATACATTAAATCCCTAATCCTTAATCAAAACTCATTCTTTGAATATTAGAATTTGGTTAAGGGTCCTTAATCTCTTTTATATCCAGAACCCTTTCATCACCATAAAAATCCTTCACCCAAGGATCCTATCCTCAGTCCACTATCATCCATTTCAAATCCAACATCCTAATCAAAAATCAAGACCTTAAGTTGATTTCATCCTTAATCCAAACTTACTTATGAACCTTAGTCTATTTTAAGTATTGTTATCAAATCCAATCAATTCCTACCCAAGAACTTTTCCTATCTTAAGTAGAGATAAAATCCAATCAACTCTTGCTTAAGAACTTTATTCTATATTAAGTATATAAAATCATTTTTAATCAAATCAAACCATTTTAAGTCCTTGAAATTTGATACCCCAATCTAATCTCACCTTCCATCTTCATCCTTAGGTCTTATCTACTCTTAATCCATCATATAATTTCTACCTTCATCCAAAACCAATCTCAAAATTTCCTCTTCTAATCAATCCTCTGCTATTTCTAACCATCTAATCTATCCTCCATCTAACCTAATTTATTCTAATCTACCTTCATCCATTACAACCAACCCCCATCATATTGATGATGATAAGGATAGCCTAGTTAACCAACCTGAATATGATCCCTACGATGATAATGGGAGCATTGTGGACCACCTTGAATCCATTATCAATAAAAATAATCTCCAATCTTCCACCAATCACCCATCCAAAGTTCCCCTCAAGCTCCACCCATGTCATCCCCATCCACTACCATTGATTTTATCCCCACCCACTACTTCAATAATGATAAGGAGGTCATTCTTATATATCTCCTTGGTATTGGTGTTAAACTTCCATCCTCCCCACCTTCATCTAATCCCAATCCATCTCCTCTCGCTTATCCTTCCCCTTCCTTTGACAATGGAAACCAAGCCTCTAGCCAAAATTTCCCCCCAACCCCATCCACATCCCAAACCCCCATCTCCAAATCATTTTCAAGATCCTCATCCTCATCCTCAATTTACCAATCCATAGAATATTCCAGATATTAGTCCACTTGTTCATCTCCCACATCTTTAAAATCAACATCACCCCAATCTTACCAATCAAATTCATCCCATGTCTCTCATAATTTCCTCCAAGGATTATTCATAAAGGTGACTAATTCCTCATGTAAAAACAAAGTTACACAATCTCCCCATGTCATGTATCCACCTTTATCACCCCCATAGTAACATAAACCCCAAGACCCTAAATCTCTTGAATATCCTATCACTCCACCTATCCAAGTTGATGAGTCTATCCAACCTTCCGCCCCCATCAGACCATCCACATAAAATGAACTATGTCCATCCCCTAGTCCAAATCATACTAATATAGACTCCCAATCATATCAAAATCAATACAACACTTCCACCCCATGTCATGGATCCATTCCAAATCGAGAACAATATACCCTTTATATCCCATCCAATGACTCCCTTACTCCATGTCAAGATCAAGATATCTATTCATCCCCCTTTCATGATCCCCTCTCTCCCACTTCATCTAATGATATCATTCCATGTCAAGATCAATGTACCTCTTCCAATCCATTGTAATACCCCTCTCTAAATCAAGATCAAGGTACACCTTCCACCTCATCTAATGATCATCTCCCCTCTCATGACAGAAAAAACCTCCCACTCCATATCATGATCCCCTTCCATATCATATCCAATAACACACTATACCATCCACCCCATCCCATGATCCTACCCCAAGTCAATATCAAAGCATTCATTCATCTTCATGTTATGATCCTAATCATCCAAAAGATCCCATCACCCCTATCCAAGCTACCCATGAACTCCATACTTATCAAATGGATTCCTCCAATTTCATCCAAGATGATCTACTCCAAGAGCCTATCATTCCCTCCATGTCATATCCCCCTCAAAATGGACTCGCATCTTGCTTCCAAAACAACAAGTATCCCATTAGCAAAAGGATTTTTTAAACTATGCATTATCAAGGAAAAGGGTTAGGCCTTCTCGAGCAAGTCATCTTATGACCCCTTAATATCAAAGAAAATCCAAAATATCATGGCCTTGGATACCAAGCTCAACATGTTGGAACTCCTTCCACCCATCCTAAATCCAAAATCTCTCCATCTAAATCCAAATATCCACATTCCCCATCCTCCAAATCTATCTTGGGCCCTTATGTTCCAAATCCCAATCCATATATTTTGGGTCCCTATGTCCCAAAAAAAAGTCCTTCATCCCCTCAATCCATCTTGGGTCCTTATATTCAACCACCTAGCATTCCTATTCTAAAATCCCATTGTCCTCTCTATCCATCACCTCATATCTCTAATCAAGATCAATAAAGGTACACACCCTTGAACCTTTTCCACAATACTAATTACACCAACCCATCCATAATACATCCACATCATTCATATCTATCCACCAATCCTAGTGCTCTTGGAAGAAATTTGGATGCCAAATATCTAATGTATGAAGCGAATAATCCATAAAAATCAAAGGATCAACATGTCCCATCAAAGAGACATGCCAAAACAAAGAAAAACATGATCCAAATTTTATTTTTTTAAATCTCAAAGGCCACAAAGGCCCATGAAGAAAAAATTAAAGTCAAAAACCATGTGGATTCCCAAAACTCATAGAATCAATGCATCTCAAAGAAAAATCAAAATTGACATCTAAACTTACTTATCTAAAATCTTCATCCAATTCTATGTCCTTCACCACATCTAATAATCCTTCCTCACCTCCATCCATTTTGGGTCCTTATGTCCAAAAATCTACATCCACTCCTCCATTTAAACCTAAAAATACAAAATCCACTTCCCTTCCACAACTCCACCATCCTTCAAGGTGTGTGCCAATGTTGATCTTGCCAACATTTTCATCCTCTCATCCACAAGTCTTCCATCAACCCATCTATTATCCAACACCCATTTTTAATCCTTTCATCCCTCTTATATTATCCTTTACATAAATCCATATTCCTCTTCATCTTCTAATCCATTTTATCCCTTTACCATTATTCTACCAACATCTTTGAGCATACATCCAATAACCATGGTCTGTTTATAGCACATAATCAAGGGATACCATCTATGAAACTAGATTCTTGAGTCCTTCCTCCCCATCCCCTTGCACTCTACACTTGGGGGGAAGATTCATCCACACCACATCTTATCCACATCCTATGTTATCCTTCAACATCTATCCATCATCCTATCTAAACCCATCCTCCCCTTTCCCTCCTTTGATCTTGACAAGGTTAAGGATCTACATGAGCATCACATATCATATCTCCCTTATGCTATCTATATCATTCATCACATATCCCTCATCCTATCCAAACCCATCTTCCCTTCCCATATTTGATGTTGATGAAGAGGCTAAGTGTTAAATATTCATGCATCCATATATTATCCACTTGATCTTGATCATCCTACAATATCCTCCATCCCACATCCCATATCCTTCCCCCATCCTATCCAATTCATCCTCTCTTTTCACCTTTGATCTTGATAAGGCTTAGGGAAAAATATCCATACAGTCTTTGGAAAATGCAATCCTTACTCTTATTTCCACCTATGTCCTTTATAAACCATCCTTACATCTCATGCTACTATTCTTCCACCCATGATTGCACTATTGCTAGTGTGGGACATCTTTGTACTTTGCAACTAGTTTTTGGAGCCCCCTTCCTCTTATCTCCCATCACCATCCATCATCCATAGCCCTCTATCCTATCTATGGAATTCCTCCATCCTTCCATCCTTCCATCCTTTACCATGCCTTGGTTCTCCCTTGTTATTGGAACTCATCCATTTCTCTATCCTAATCATCTTATCATCCATCCAATCCTATCTTATCTAACATCCATATTCCATCCTTCCAATCCTATCTTATCTAACATCCATATTCCATCCTTCCAATCCATCCATCCCATTTCAATCCATCCAAATGCAATCAATCCTAATCCATGCAATCTAACTTTCAATATATCCCATCATCCATAAGAAATCTATAATCTTAATCCAAATCAGTTGATAATTCGTTGATCTAATTTAATCAATTATCATCATAGGGATATATCCTTCCCAGTTCATGTGTTTTTCTCATCACTAACAACACCATCCTTGGGGTATGCATCATTCTTATCGTTAACCTTGCTATCATTATCATCATCACCACCAATTCATCCATCAACCAATTGATTTTCAGCTTGACTTGGAGTATAGTACTTCTTTGCTTTTGATTTTTTGTGCATGATTGCTTGTTTCTTATGTGTTTTATCATTTTTTGCATTTATCAGTCTTTTTCACTCTATTTCCATAGGGGCATCATGGTCTTCCATATCATGGTGTTATAAGGAATATGTTTGCACTTGACCTTTTTGATCACGTACTTGGCATATTGTCATCATGATTCCTTAAACCTTGGTGCATAATGTCAAGTACAATATCAAATCTAGGTTTCTCATATCATTGTAGCGTGATGATCATCCATCCTTCCTCTCCATCCATATCTTCATCATCCTTATCTTCTTCCATCCACCCTTATTTAGTTCATCCTTTTGTCCTTTATCCTTTAGTCCTCTCATACATTTCGAGAACACACCTATGTTCTTTTAACCTACATGTCTTCTGGAGGGGGTATAATACTACCTCCTTGTCATCCTTCCTCATCCTTGTTAGTGAGTAGGGCATCATGCCACTAGTCCTTATCCCTTGCCTACCCACTATGTTTTATTCTTCATTGAAATGATGTTACTTCTCTTAGTCACAACAACATCTCAAAGAGGGGAAAAATGTAGACACCTGAAATAAAATTTAATTAATTAAATACGTGTTATTTATTTAATTAATTTAACCTTCTTCCCTTATCCTAATAATTAATAAAATAAGTAATCATTATTTAATTAATTAATTTTCCCACTACCTTTATCCACCACCTTTAATTTACTTGTTTAATTAAAATCTAACATTTTTCCCACATTCCTCTAAATTCCCTAATCCTCCTTAAGTTAATCAATCCATGATTAATTAACTTTACCCATTCCCTAAACATCATTAGCCCATTCTCCAACTATTAACTATAGCCTAGTTAATAAACCCATGGTTTATTAACTCAACCCATCCTGACATTATGCAAATGACAATTGAACTATTCCTAGGTTCATATACCATGTTTAGCTTCATTCACTGTAATGAACCTTGCATATATATTTTGGCTTCAATTTAGCAAAATCTATATGATAGATAAAAATCTATACAATCTCTACAGATTTTGCTAAAATTTTGGCTTCAATTTTGCATACATATGATTTTGGAAAGCCACACTCAATTGTACTTATATGCAAAATCTGTACACCTCAAATAAGATTTTGGCTTTAGTTTTATATAAGGTTGCAAGTGGGATATTCCTAGGTTCATTACAAAAGTAATTATCATATTTTCCCTCAAATACGATGGGAAAATTCTATAATGATCCTTGCTACTGCTGATCTAATCTTTTTCTCTCAAGGAATATCGTAAGGGTTACCAAAATGCAAAACAAATATCTTGGTTACTAACCTTCTAACACTTTAGGATTTCTCACCTAAAGGAGATGGAATAGATCAAAATGTCAATGTTCACGCTTCTTAAACCACTGTAGAAATTCCCTTCAAATCTGGCCTAAGTTAGCCTCAAGGTATTTTGTCAAACACTTCACTTGCAACCTCTTAGCTAGTTGCTTTTGAGTTTTCAGTTTGCTTGCTTGCTTGAAATGTTGCCAAATGTAATCTAAAATCTTGCAAATAGATATTATAATGTCTATTCAATGAACTAGATGCAAATACAATTCTCATTTGGATTTCCAAATACATATATATGAATTCCACATAATAATGTTTTCTCTCATCCAATTGACATTTTTTCAAACACTTGGCATGAATTTTATTATACATCTATAGCCACGGGAATTTAAAAAAATATTTACCATGCAAATCCCTATCTTATGATATTGAATGGATATGATTGAAACTAATTACAAATGACTAAAATCTCATCAAAGATCTTACCTTCAAATAGGTGTGATTATAATGCAGTTCAAGAGACTTCCAATGCAATGATATTACTAATATGATATTGATTAAATAATGCAGCTTCCCTGAGAATTAATGATAATAATTACAATGTAATGTGACTGTATATGACAATGATTAGACCTATGCTAAAACAATTCAATTGTTTACAAACTTGCAAGATTATAATTAAATGGAAACCTGGAACTATAGATGATAATTTGATGATGATGAATGTCACCTAATTTCTTGATATAAATTGCAGCCAATATGTAATCCTTTGCAATGTTATGCCTCCAAATGTTGCATCCTAACTCCTTATTAGCTAGAGACCCTCCATGAATATTTTTTTGAATTTTAATGTTCTCTTAACCCAAAATTGAACCACCTAGAGGTTCGCCCCTATCTGGAAATAAAGTGTACAGGAAATAATATACTTGCAGCTTGAAACCCCTTCCAATATTAACCAAAAATCAATGCTAAGACCTGTGAGAGGGGATGCCTAGTTCTTCTTGTTAAATCGATGAAAAGAATCCCTCCAATGAATTAAAATCTGAATATTGTAACTACAGATCCACCCTTAGAAATAATCTAATCAGAGGCAACAAAAACTTCAATAGAAATCAACACATAATCGTCCCTTAGACAGATGCAAAACCATCAATATAAAGTCTCCTCCAACCTTTAGCAATTGATTTACTCAAATATGCAGTTGTAGAATAACCTCCAAATACCTCAATAGGCTGAATGCAATCTCTATCTTCAAATTTGGCCAAAGGTCACAAAATTTGCAATAAAGCACAAGTTGAACTTCTGAATTAAAGCCCATAATTGGAAAAAATCTCAACTAATAGTTTCACAACCTCAAATTTGCTCAACCAATGAGAGTTTCATTCCCAAAGGTCCATTAATGATAAAAACCCTAGCTATTTCCTTCTCCAAACCAAAACTTTAAAACATATAACAATTCATGGATAATCAAGAATGATCCCATGAAATCCTTTTATACTTTTCTTGGGAGAGATCACACACTTTCCTTGCCAATGTTGGATAAAAGATATACTTTAATTTTATTTTATTTTAGTGACTTTATAATATAATCATTTATTTTAAGTCACTTTATTAAATTAATTAAATATAAGGTCATTTTATAATATTTATTTAAATAATAAACTTATAAATAATTTATTTAATTATTTATCTCCCTTGTTACTCCAGTTCCACTGAATCCAAGAATCCAACAACCACAAGCGATATCAAGAAAAAATGGGGACATTAAAGTCCGCCCTCCCTGAATTCGCTTGTCCCCAAGCAATGCACAAGTACAAGGAAACTCTCCCCCACCCGGATCCCACAAAAAGATTCGCATGATGTTTGTGCTATCACCAAACAAATCATGTAATAGTACCAGAACCACTAACTGAACTAGCTGAATCAATTCTATCTCACCACCAACTACCATAGGAGTATGAGTCTCAAAAGGAAGCAACTCAAAAGACTGATCATACTTTCTTCCAATCTCTATGCAACATACTCTATCATCCAAACTATCCAATTCATGTGCCATCGAACCATGCATATGAAATAATTCATGTGCATGAGAATCAAATGTAAAGTTGTATGCACTCCTCACTATGTACACCTGTGAAATATCCTCTGTGAGTCATGTTTGCAATCCCGATGTACTTAAAGGATCACAAATTCTACCATAAATGCTCATCTCAAAACTAGAATCAAGTGAGTGATCAACATCTAACTCAAAGAGTGGATTATCATGTGACCAAGTAGCATCTGCCTCGAACAATGGATTGAAGATCAACTCACACTCCTCTTGAACTGCCTCCTTCTTTCTCTCCTTGTCTATACTCCCACAAAGAGAGATAGAATGCAAGCTCCCCTTTTTTATTCCCCTCAACATTATTTCTTGCCATCAACCTCAAATTTCATCTCCATTCTAGGTATGTTGAGGGTAAATTATCCTAATTCTTGGAGCCATTTCATGCCCAACACTATGTCCATCTCACCCATGTTGACCACATAAAAATCAGTCTGTAACTCATAACCATTCATCAACAAGGTGAGATTATTTATCCTTCTGGTGCATGGGAGGGTATATCCATTAGCAACTCAGACTCTAAACCCATCAAAATCTTCAACCTGAAGTCTACTTCTTGCCACAAAACCCTCATCAATAAAGTTATGTGTTACACCTGTGTCAAGCATGCTAATGCAACATTGTCCATCAACTATCCCTTTGAATCTGAATGTAGTCTCATCTTGTACATTACCAAGAAATGACAAAGGATCCAAATTCACATCTACAGATGCCTTCTCATCCAGATAAACTCTTGAAGCAACCTGTTGATCCTTATCATCAGAATCGGATTCCTCATAATATGCCCACATAATATGATTCGCCTTGCTCTTAGGTCTCAAAGGGAATTCATGATCCTTGTGATAAGGTTCCTTACACCAATAGAATAATTTATTCTTCCTCAACTCTTCTCGTGTCTCCTCATCTATCATGACTATTGATTTATTTTTCTTATCAGAAAATTGTTGAGGACTCTCATTACTAGTAGAAGGAACATCCTTATGTGAATTCTTACTTTTTGGGGCTGCGAACTCCATACTCCTAGCCTTTTTCATTTCCTCATGCAGTTTTGGTGGATCAAAGGATTTTAACCAACCTTTCAATGGCTCCATCAATCCTTCAATAAACAATACTACCAATCTCCTTTCGGTAATGTTGGGCACCATCATTGATAGTCTCTGAAAATTAAAAATATATGCTTCCAGAGTCCCATGTTGTTTCAATTGTGTCAATTCTCAAAATCTCACCTCAAGATCCTTAGAATCAAATCTTTATATCAACCTCTTTGTGAATTCCTCATATGTGTGAATAAGGTTATGGCCAAGAGTGACCAAACCATGATACCACCATTTGTGAGCAACTCCCTCCAAGTGTAGTGTAGAAAATTTCATAGCATCTTCTTCAAGCATCTGTCTCAATGAAAGGTAGTTATCTAGTTTTTGTACCCATGACCTGGCTATACACTTATCACTCTCGTCAAAATGGGCCAAGGTCACCTTTCCAAGAGATTTTTGATAGTTAGTTCTCAAAATGGTAGGATCATGGTGATCATTTCTTCCTCCATTTCTCATATTGCTTTGATTCATGAACTGATCAAATTTCCATTGTTCTCTAAGGTTAGGAGGTAATGTAGAATACTCCACATAAGTCTACCTTGCTTCATCTCCAAAAGGTATTGCAGCCTCCACTTGTGGTTGTTCTTCCCTTGGAGAGAAAGTGGGAAATAGAGGTCTAGAGGTTGATCCTCTATTGCTTGTTGTTCTATTGACCTATGTATTGTTATCATTGTTTCCATTAATACCACTATTTTCTTCTCTTTGATTATTTTGATTTTAATGTTGGTTTTGAGTAGCCTACTGATCCATTATTGAAAGCAAATGTGTCATCATATCAATCATTCCATCAAATTTATTTTCTATTCTAGCTTCCCTTTCATCCATGGTCAGCCTAATATTGTCTGACATGTTTTCAACCATTTCACCAATACCTTCAACTGCTTTCCCTGACTGCCTCAAAACTTTTGAAAAAGTATTTTCCTTTGGAGTTGGTGGGAACTGCAACTATTTATTCTTTGCTTGACTTCTAGAGTATGGTCTGGTTTCTTTATCACACATCTGACAACTGAACATAGGATGGAAAAATCTTGGCTCTAATACCACTATGATGATCCTTGCTACTGCTAATCTAATCTTTTGCTCTCAAGAAATATCATAAGGGTTACCAAAATGCAAAAGAAAAATCTTGGTTACTATAACCTTCTAACACTTTAGGATTTTTCACCTAAAGGAGATGGAATGGACAAAAATGTCAATGTTCACACTTCTTAAACCATTGTAGAAATTACCTTCAAATTTGGCCTAAGTTGGCCTCAAGGTATTTTTTCAAACACTTCACTTACAACCTCTTAACTAGCTATTTCCGAGTTTTCAGTTTGCTTGCTTGCTTGAAATGTCAAATGTAATCTAAAAGCTTGCAAATAGATATTACAATGTCTATTCAATGAACTAGATGCAAATACAATTCTCATTTAGATTTCCAAATACATATATATGAATTCCACATAATAATGCTCTCTCTTAGCCAATTGACATTTCATCAAACACTTGGCATGAAAGCTATTGTACATCTACAACCAAGGGAATTTAAACAAAAAATTACCATGAAAATCCATGTCTTATGATATTGAATGGATATGATTGAAACTAATTACAAATGATAAAAACTCATCAAAGATCTAACCTTCAAATAGGTGTGATTACAATGTAGTTCAAGAGACTTCCAATGCAATGATATTACTAATATGATATTGACTAAACAATACAGCTTCCCTGAGAATTAATGATAATAATTACAATGCAATGTGATTGTATATGACAACTATCAAACCTATGCTAAAACAATGCAATTGTTTACAAACTTGCAAAATTACAATTAAATGGAAACTTGTAAGTGTAGATGATAATTTGTTGATGATGAGTTCCACCTAATCACTAGATACGAATTACAACCAGCATGTAATCCTTTGCAGTATTATGCCTCCAAATGTTCCATCCCAACTCCTTATTAGCTAGAGACCCTCCATGAATATTTTCTTGAATTTTAATGTTCTCTTAACCCAAAATTGAACCACCTAGAGGTCTGCCCCTATCTAGAAATGAAGTGTACAGAAAATAATATACTTGCACTTGAAACCCTTTCCAATCTTAACCAAAAATCAATGCCAAGACCTGTGAGAGGGAACGCCTATTTCTTCTTGTTGAATCAATGAAAAGAAGCCCTCCAATGAATTAAAATTTGAATATTGTAACCATAGATCGACCCTTAGAAATAATCTGATCAGAGGCAGAAAAACCTTCAATGGAAATCACCACATAATCATCCCTTAGACAAATACAAAATCATCAATATAAAGTCTCCTACAACCTTCAACAATTTATTTACTCAAATATGCAGCTATAGAATTACCTCCAAATACCTCAATACGCTGAATGCAATCTCTATCTTCAAATTTGGTCAAAGGCCACAAAATTTGCAATAAATCACAAGTTTAACTTTTGAATTGAAGTGCGCAACTGGAAACAATCTCAGTTGATAGTTTCACAGCCTCAAAGTTCCTCAACCAATTAGAGTTACATTCCCAAAGGTCCAATAATGGTAGAAACCCTAGCTGTTTCCTTCTCCAAACTAAAACTTTTAAACACGTAACAATTCCTGGATGATCAAGAATGAGCCCATGAAATCCTTTTATACTTTTCTTGGGAGAGCTCACACACTTTCCTTGCCAATGTGGGATAAAAGATATACTTTTATTTTATTTTATTTTAGTGACTATAATATAATATTTTATTTAAGTCACTTTATTAAATTAATTTAATATAAGGCCATTTTATAATATTTATTTAATTAATAACCTTATAAATAATTAATTTAATTATTTATCTCCCTTGTTACTCCAATTCCATTGAATCCAGGAATCCAACAACCACAAGCGATATCAAGGAAAAATGGGGACATTACAACCTTTTTGATCACGTACTTGGAACATTGTCATCATGATTCCTTATACCTTGGTGCATAATGTCAAGTACAATATCAAATATAGGTTGTGTTGGCAACACAAGGGCAGACAACTGAGAGGGGGGGTGAATTAGTTGCCACAAAATTTCAAACTTATTAACCTTATTAACCTTTAATCTTAGATCTGATTATTAACAATGAAAGCATGAATCAACAACACATCAAAAACACACATAACACCAAGATTTTTGCATGGAAACCCTGTTAGGGGAAAACCCATAGTGCAGGTTAATCCACAAGTTATACCCTGTTAAAAGTATAAGAAAAATGAATAAGGAATGCACATGCATTTAGGCACACTACCTAGAGCTCATTGCTCAAGGGAAGACTCACTATCTTACATAAAACTTTCAAATTAAATCCATCTGAAGAATTTGAATTGAGAAAGTAGCATCTACTAATGCTTGAGTACAGTTTCAGTTAAGCACATGAACACTTCTTCACTTTTCTTCACTCTTCTTCACACTTCTTCAGACTCTACTTTGATTTTGAATGATTTGAACCTTACTCACACATAGAACACACACACTTTTCACTTGCACACTTCTCAAATGAAGAAACATTCACTTATATATATCCGCAACAAGAAATTGCATTGCTTCATGTCAGCTTCAGCAAAATAATAGAATGAATGTAAATTGTCATCCCAAAGAATAAAGATTATAAATGTGCATCAACCAAGGTCAGCCACAACATAGTAGAGACCCATAAAAATGTCCTCAACACAAAACACATTCAATTAATCTTCCTCAAAGATCCACAACATGCTACAATCACTATGTTGGCCATGAACATGAAAAACATGAACACACAAGAGAAAATTTTGGATCACAAGCACAATGATCAATGTGGACATGAAAAATAGATAGAACATGATATAGAAACATCAAAAAACACTTTAGGAACATACACAACACTTGAGATTTCCAGAAACACATTATCTTCTTCTGTGAACACGATTTCTAGTAACAGAATAACTGCCAGAACACAGAACTTTATAACTTGCTCAATTCTTTATGTGCACCTCTGAAACTTATAGAGTAGAAACTTCATACATAGGAAAACAAACCCTTTAATATGCAACTTCTCATCATCAACATACTAATATTTCCAACACACTGATCTTCACTACTTCACAGATAGCCTGTAATATATTTTATTACAATTTTCTCAATATCCTCAACATATACAGTCTTAAAGGCATTAATGCTAATAGTGTTGACATCAATGAAAACCACATATGAGCAATACAACCACAACATCCAACAATATTCCCCTTTGGCATTGACGGCAACACATGATGTGAAAAAATATACCATCAACGCAACTAACTCTTCTTTCAATAATCTCTCCCTTTACACATTGCTCTTCTCATACTGTTCTTCTCCCCCTTAGTTTTTCACATTAATCTTCTCCCTTTTTTAACTCTTCCATATTTTTTCACATTACTCTTCTCTATCTTTGACATCAATGGAAAAGGTACACAAGCTCTAAACCACATATCTGAATCATCTAACTACTCCCCCTAAGTAGCAGCTACCACAACATCAATCTGAATCAGGATATGACTATGAATGCACAGACTAATGTGCATTTCTATGCATCTTAGTACTGATTAGGAGGGGTAATCACCCCTAACTTCTCTTTGAGATACTCAAAATTATCCTTAGGAAAAGGCTTAGTAAAGATGTTTGCAATCTGTTCCTTAGTAGGCACATACTCCAATCTGACTTCCTTATCACTCACTTTATCTCTCAAAAAGTGGTACTTGATAGATATATGCTTGGTCTTTGAATGCAGCACCGGATTCTTAGAAATGTTTATAGCACTTGAATTATTACAGAATATGGCAATAATTTCATCATACACAACTCTAATATCTTTCAGCATTTGCTTCATCCATAATACTTGAGTGCAATTGTTAGCAGATGCAATGTATTATGCCTCTACAGTAGACAAATAAATGACACTCTTCTTTTTACTTAACCATGAAATCAACTTCTTCCCCAAGAAAAATGTGCCACCGCTAGTACTTTTTTTGTTATTTGTATCTCCCGCACAATCAACATTAGTACAGGTACTTAAAGTAAGATCATCATCTTTTGGATACCATAGGCCAAAATCAACTGTTCCTTTCAAGTATCTAAAAATTTTCTTCACAGTAGTCACATGAGATTCCTTAGGATCGGCTTAAAATCTAGCAACAATGCATACAACATTCATGATATCTGGTCTAGTTTGAGTCAAATAAAGAAATCCACCAATCATTGATTTGTATCTAGTCTGATTTTCCTTCGAAGAATCATCATTCTATATTAACTTGCATTCGGTCACCATAGGTGTACCAACTGGCTTTGAATCTTCCATACCGAATTTCTTCAAAAACTCCTTCACATACTTGGACTGAGATATAAATATTCCTTTATCTAACTGAGTAATTTGCAATCCCAAAAAGAATTTCAGTTCTCCAATCATTGACATCTCAAACTCATTTTGCATCTCATTAGAAAACTTCATGCACAAACCATCATCTCCTCCAAAAATGATATTATCAGCAAAAACTTCCACAAACAATTCTTTATCTTCATTAATTTTGAAAGACATATTACTATCAGTAGTACCTTTTTTAAATCCAAGCTTCAACATTTATCCAAACTTGCATACAAAGCTCTAGGGGCTTGTTTGAGTCCATACAATGCTTTCTTCAACCGACAAACCATGTCTCCCTGATCAATCAATTTAAATCCATCAGGTTTCTCAATATACACCTCTTCTTATAATTCACCATTTAGAAATGTTGACTTGGCATCCATCTAATAAACTTTATAGTTTTTGTAAGAGCATAAGCAAGAAACAATCTCACAGCTTCAATTCTAGCAACAGGAGAAAAAGTTTCTTCAAATTCAATTCCTTCCATCTGAGAGTATCCTTTACATACCAATCTTGCTTTGTTTCTGATAACTTCACCTTGTTAATTTAGTTTGCTTCTAAAAACCCATTTGGTTCCAATTATATTTTTATCTTTAGGTCTAGGAACAAGAATCCATGTATTATTCTTTTCAATTTTTTGTAGTTCTTCATTCATTGCTTCAATCCAATGCTCATCTTTGCATGCTTCATTGACATTACTTGGCTCAATCTTTGAAATTAAACAATATTCTTTTGCAGTTCTTCTTCTAGTCTGGACACCTTTATTCTTATCTTCTACAATCTGATTTTCTGAATTATTTAATCTCACATACCTTAGAGTCTTAGAGTGTTCTTGAGTTTCAAGCTCTTGTGATCTCTCTTATGTGCTTTCACTAGTCTCTCATTCTTGATCTTCTTGATTCACCGAAACAATTTGAACTTGATTTGAAGTCTGACTCTTATTTGTACTATCATTCTAATCATCAGAATCATATCCACGGGTTCTAGAGGGTCTAGCAATGTCTTCATCAACCTTAATATTTTCACTTTCAACCATTTTCTTCAATCTCTTGTTGTAGCACTGGTAGGCCTTGCTCATAGTAGAACAACCAAGAAATATTCCTTCATCACTTCTAGCATCAAACTTTCCTATATCTTCATCTCTTCTGATATAGCATTTACTCCCAAAGATTTTGAAGTATTTAACAATAGGCTTATGACCAAACCATAGCTCAAAAGGAGTCTTACCAGTTACCTTCGATTTGTACCCAGTTAAGGATATAAATAATAGTACTTATAACTTCTTTGCAATAGACATCATGGGCATTTCCTTCTAGCATCATGGTTCTAGCAGCATCTAGAACTATCATGTTCTTCCTTTCCACAACTTCATTTTGTTGAGGGGTCCATGATATAGATAACTATCTCTTTATCCCATGTTCTTCATAAAAATAATTAAACTCACCAAAAGTGAATTCACCACCTCTATTTGATCTCAGACACTTGATCTTCAAACCTTTCTCCATCTCAACCAGAGCTTTAAAGATCTTGAACTTCTCTAGTGCTTCAGATTTCTCCCTTAAGAAAGTAACCCACATCACTCTAGAGTAATCATCAATAAGCAACATGAAATACCTATAACCTTGTAGACTTCCGATTCTAGCAGGACCACACAAGTCAATATGCACAACCTCCAACAATTCATTTGAACAATGTTGTTTGTTGTGAAATAAAATTCTAGTTTGTTTTACCAGCTGACATTCCTTGTATATGACATTAGTAGGCTTCACCAATTTAGGAAGATCTCTCACATCCTATGAGGAACTTATCTTGATAATATTGTCAAATTTTACATGACACATTCTTCTATGCCATAACTAGCTCTCATCAACTTGAGCAATCAGACAACTTTTACTAGTAGAATTCAGATGAAAGATGTTACCTTTTGTTTTTGTACTAGAAGCAATCACATTTCCAAAACTTCCTAGTATGCTACACTTTCCATCTTTGAATTAAAGATTATATCCCTTATCAACCATTTGTCCAACACTCAGAATATTATGCTTCAAACCTTCAACATAAAGAACATCATCACTATTATGCTTACCATCAAAATAAATACATCCTCTGCCACGGATTATACCACCATTGTTATCTCCAAATTTTACAACACCACCATCATACTTCTCCAGGCTTACAAATTTTCTTTTATCACCTGCATGTGATGTGAACATCCAATGTCAATTGCCTATTCATCTTTTTCTTCTACTCAAGCAGCTAGGGATTTCTCCACTTTTGTACAACTAGCAGATTTAGTAGACACATGATTATTTTCCTTGATAGCAATAAACATAAACTCATCTTCACTTGTATTCCCTTTTTTAGATTCATCATATGACACACCTTCATTAGTAGCATAATAACACTTATTTTGAAATTTAGGCTTGTAAGGTCTTAGCTCAGGAACTCTTTCTAGACACCTTGAAGAAAAATGACCTATCTTAGTGCAATAAAAACATTTTATAGGAAACTTTCCTTTGTACTTACTTTCTCCTCTGACTTCCCTTTTGACAATAAGTGCTTCAAGCTCATTCATTTATCTTTCTTCTTCTTCAATCTGTCTCATTTCTTCCTCATACCTGAATACCTTTCTAGAGGAACTTTCACCCAGATCATATCTCTGCTTGTCTCTCCCGGAAGTAGTAGCTTTAAATGTAGATTCTATCTTATGAAGGGCATCACTGAATTCACTCAACTCAAAAGCAGTAAGTTTTCCTACCAACATATCTCTGGTTACATTTACCACAGTCTAGAGCAATTTTCAGATCCATAACATTTTTCATCTCAGAATCAGTCAAAGCACTCAACAATGCTTCCTTAGCTCTGATATTATATTCAACATCCCTAATCTTAGTAGTAGTAGTAGGGACACTCTGAGGAATAACATACCTATTACTTGTAATGTTCCAGTAGGATTCACCAATGCACTTCAAATGATACTCCATTCTAGCCTTCCATAGTGTGTAGTTTGTTCCATCAAATCTCAGGCTATCTTTCTTGTATGTCGCCATCCCAGATCACCTCAAGTTGTTAAAATTCTTCCAAGGAACTGTTCTAATACCAATTGTTGGCAACACAAGGGCAGACAACTGAGAAGGGGGGGTGAATCATTTTTCACAAAATTTTAAACTTATTAACCTTTAATCTCAGATCTAATTATTAATAGTGAAAACATGAATCAACAACACACTAGAAACACACATAACACCAAGATTTTTGCATGGAAGCCCTGTTAAGGGAAAAAACACGATGGAGGTTAATCCACAAGTTATACCCTATTAAAAGTATAAGAAAAATTAATAAGGAATGCACATGCATTCAGACACACTGCCTAGAGCTCATTGCTCAAGGGAAGACTCACTGTCTTACATAAAACTTTCAAATTAAATCCATCTAAATAATTTGAACTGAGAAAGTAGCATCTTCTAATGCTTGAGTACAGTTCTGGTTAAGCACATGAACACTTCTTCACTTTTATTCACTCTTCTTCACACTATACTCTACTTCCAAATGATATGAACCTTATTCACACATAGTACACACACACTTCACACTTACACACTTCTCAAATGAAGAAACAATCACTTCTATATATTTGCAACAAGAAATGCATTACTTCATGTCGGCTTCAACAAAATAATAGAATGAATGCAACTGTCAGCCCAAAACAATAAAGATTATCAATTCGCATCAACCAAGGTCAGCCACAACATAGTAGAGACCCATAATAATGTCCTCAAACACAAAACACCTTCAATTAATCTTTCTCAAAGATCCACAACATGCCACAATCACTCTATCGACCATGAACATGAAAAAAATGAACACGTAAGAGAAAATTTTGGATCGCAAGCATAATGATCAATGAGAGCATGCAACATAGATAGAACATGATCTAGAAACATCCACAAACACTTTAGGAATATATGCAACACTCCAGATTTTTAGAAACACATTATCTTCTTCTGTGAACACCATTTCCAGTAACAGAATAATTGTCAGAACACAAAACTTTATAACTTTCTCAATTCTTTATGCGCACCTCTAAAACTTACAGAGTAGGAACTTCATACATAGGCAAACAAACCCTTTAATACACAACTTCTCATCACCAACATACTGAACTTTCCAACACACCGATCTTCATTGCTTCACAAATAGCTTGTGACATATTTTATTACAATTTTCTCAACATCCTCGACATATATAGTCTTAAATGCAATAACACTAATAGTGTTGACATCAATGACAACCACATATCAGCAATATAACCACAACATCCAACTAGTTTCTCATATCATTGTAGCGTGATGATCACCCATCCTTCCTCTCCATCCATATCTTCATCATCCTTATCTTCTTCCATCCACCCTTATTTAGTTCATCCTTTATCCTTTAGTCCTCTCATACATTTCGAGAAAACACCTATGTTCTTTGAACCTATATGTCCTCTCAAGGGGGCATACCACTACCTCCTTGTCATTCTTCCTCATCCTCGTTAGTGACTAGGGCATCATGCCACTAGTCCTTATCCCTTGCCTACCCACTATGTTTTATTCTTCTTTGAAATGATGTTACTTCTCTTAGTCACAACATCATCTCAAAGAGGGGAAAAATATATACACTTGAAATAAAATTTAATTAAATAAATTTATTTTTTTATTTAATTAATTTAACCTTCTTCCCTTATCCTAATAATTAATAGAATAAATAATTATTATTTAATTAATTAATTTTCCCACTACCTTTATTATCCACCTTTAATTTACTTGTTTAATTAAAATCTAACATTTTTCCCACATTCCTCTAAATTCCCTAATCCTACTTAAGTTAATTAATCCATGATTAATTAACTTTACCCATTCCCTAAACATCATTAGCCCATTCTCCAACTTTTAACTATAACCTAGTTAATAAACCCATGGTTTATTAACTCAACCCATCCTGACATTACACAAATTTCAATTGAACTATTCCTAGGTTCCTATTAACTCAACCCATCCTATTAAATTAATTAACCCCTATGCCTAATCATCATTAATATTTCTTTCTAATTTTTAATTCCATCTACCTCCCACAAACTTGCCACCAAGTGACAAGTGTCCTAGCCTACTCCTCTCACCTCCTCTCACACATGTGTGAATCTCATCTACCACCACTAACCTCTTACACAAGCCCATTAACCAATTACACAAATCCCACTAACTCTTCCCAATCTGTTCTCACACATGTGTGATGAGCACACCTCCCTTTTACACCTCTTCCCTCTTGTGACAATTGTCACAAAGCTAAACCTTCACTCCAACCTTGATCCAAACCCTACTTCTCATTCGATCTAGGCCATTGATCAATTCAATGCATCTTGGTCCTTGATTTCTCTCATATCATTTTTATAAATGAGAGGCATCCCATCCCATTTTCATGAATCCTCTTATGCCAATGTTGTGCAACTGAAATTTTTATTAAATCCTCTTTGATCATATCATCATGCTAATGGATTCATGAGCAACCATATCCAAATCTTCAACACATCAACATACTACATTCAATCTTTTGAGGTTTGCATGCATTAGGTTTGATTTAGCTTAGATTTAATGCATATTTCATTTGTCATTTGCATGCAATTTAGTTATATATCACACTTTGGAAATAGGTATGACCTAGTTAACCAACAACCTAATAAAATAGGGTAATATATAGGTCTCAAACATATTTCATGGTCTAATGGTAGATAGTGATGGTCAAGCTTGTATTATTTACATCTATAGATAGTGGTTGTGCCATCCATTTCTCTTATCATTTAATGTATATAAAATAGTTATTTTATGTTCTATTTTTTATTATTTTATATGCATAATATGTGGTAAAAGTACATCCCAATGTAAATATAACAGACAAATAATGAACTAATTGCACGCGAAATGAAAATTACCAGTTCACTTAGAGGAGGATTGTGCAGTTACATAGCCACTCTTCTTAACAAACTTTATTAATTCCAATTATTATTAGTTTGATTTATAATTACATAAATCTAAATATTGTATAAATAATATAAGTGATTAATTATGCTCGAAGATTTGCTAATTAAGCTGAAAGATGGAAAAGTGATTGATGATAGAAATAAGTGATCAATATTACATTAAGCAAATTATGTCATGTTTTTTTATTTTTTGCTTCAAACTCCTAAGAAAATAGACTTTTATGCAAATTCCTTCCAATTCAATGTTGAATTCTATGTAAATCTATTATGATTAGTAAAATTATGAAAAGAATGGGTCTATATTGTCAAATTTAAACAAAAAAACTCATAATAAATATTTCAAATCTACAAACATGAAAATATTACCTAAGATAATCAAATTTGATGTAAAAACTTCAAATTATCTTCTTTATGTTTTCAAGCGAGCAAAATGGTGTTGAAAAGGTGATGGAGTAGGAAAAATATGGTGGTAAAAGAAGTCAATAGAATGAAAAAGCATTTCCTTGTTGGACAAAGCACAATAACTAGAATAAAAGTAGGGAATGTGGGCTTGTATCATCGGTCTGATGCCTTTTTACCATTTTTAGCAAAGGCCATTTGGTGCTTACCAAATTTGGCAAGCACCAAATAAACTTTATAGATATTTTCCAAGTATTCAAAAATTAGGAAAGCAAATAGAGAGAGATAGAAGAGAATAAGAGAAATAGAGAAGGAAAGGGAATGAGTCATAAAGAGAGACAAAAACATGTACCCTAAACCAATACCCTAAACCCTAAATCATATAACCTATACCCTATAATGTATCATAAACCTTCTACCATCAATATTGTACCCTAAACCATAAATCATATAACCTATACCTTATAATGTACCATAAACCTTCTACCATCAATATTGTACCCTAAACCCTAAGTCTTATATCCTAAACCCTAGACCCTATGTACTCTAGACCTTCTATCAACACTCTTTCAAGATGAAGGAACTAATTGATGACAGGTTAAACACTATAGGTAACATTGTCACTAATTCTAAAGTATTTCTTGAAGATCATGTTTCTAGTTCTAAGGTTATGGCCTCACAAAATAATATACCTAGGTCCTCACAAAGAAAAAAAGGAAAAAAATAAACATCAATGTGAAATGCTTTAACTATATCATCCATAGATAAATTATTGGGTAATGTCACTAGAGGTGACCTATTGGCCTAAACTGATTATGAAAAAGGGTTTCTCTTAAGGGTTGATTATTTTTTGGACCTCAAATTCCTCATATTGGACACTGATAATTTTGCAACCATCACATGATTTGAGAGGCCCAACATCAATGACTTTACCCTTCAACCATGTACCTTCATAACCAGTTTGATTGTTATAACACTCCACCAAGCTTCCTCTTTGAAACTCCATTTTAATCCAACAATTAAAAAACCAAATATCCTCAACCCTAAGCCCTCTACCCTATACACTTAACCCTGAACACTATTCCTCAACCCTCAATCCTATACAAAGACCTACATAGGGGAGAGTGAAAATGAAATATCAATAGAGGAGTAACAAGGGATGGAGGGAGAGGTATACATTGAGGGAATGAGATAAATAGGGAAGGAGGATATACAGAGGTGATAATGTAGATAGGGGGAAAAGAGATAAGAGGAGAGAGATAAGAACAAAGAGTAAGAGATGGATAAGGAGGAAAGTTGAGGCAGATAAGGAATGATTGAGAGACCTAGAGAGGGGAGAGGTAGAGAGGTGAGGGGGGGAGAGAATAAAATGAGAGAGATAATTTCACAAAGAGGAAAATAGGAGTAAGGAGGGAGGGAGAGAGGTAGAGAGGGAGATAAATAACTAGAGGCATAGGGAAGGAGGAGATAAAGAGGTGATGAAATAGAGAGAGGAGGAAGAGAGAGAAGAAAAAAGAGAAATAGATGGTTAAGGAGGTATGGAGAGGTAGACAAGGAGTGACTAAGAGACCTATAGAAGGAAGAGGTGGAGAGGTGAGTGGGAGAGAGAAAAAAATGAGAGAGAGAGGAGTTCACAAAGAGGGTCGAACAATGAGTAAGGAGGGAGGGAAATAACTAGAGAGGGGAGAGATATGGAGGTGTGAGACCTACAAACTAGGGAGAGAGGGATGAGAGACATAGGGGGAGATAATAACTTGAGAGAGATAGAGGGGGTAGAGAGGTGGGTAATGAGACAAGGAGGGAGAGGTAGAGAGGTAAAAAGGGGAGGAGGGAGAGACTTGGAGATGGGGAGAGAGAGAGGGTAGGAGGGAGAAGTAGTGATAGAGAGAATGGAGAGATATGGGTGATAAATAATAACATAGGGAGAGGGAAGAAGAGAGAGAGATGGAGGCAAGGATAGAGATAGGGGTAAGGAGGGAAGGAAAGGTAGAGAGGGAGAGAGGGTGGGAGAAACATAGAGAGGGGAGAGAGAGGTGATAGAGAGGAGAGAGGGAGAGAGAAATGGAAGTATTGGTAGAGGAGTAACAAGGAATGGAGGGAGAGGTAGACATTGAAGGAGTGAGAGGAATAGGGAAGGAGGAGATAGAGAGGGGAGGTAGAGAGAAGATGAGAGAGAGGAGAAAAAAGAGAAAGAGATGGCTAAGGAGGGATGGATAGGTAGAAAAGGAATGACTTGGAGACCTATAGAGGGAAGAGGTGGAGAGGTGAGGGGAGAGAGAAAAAAATGAGAGAAAAGTTCATAGAGGGAAAGATGGGTAAGGTGGGAGGGGGAGAGGTGGAGAGGTGGAGAGGTGGAGAGGGAGGGAAATAACTAGAGAAGGGAGAGATATAAAGGTGTGAGACATAAGGGAGAGATAGAGGGGGAGAGAGGTGGGTAATGAGACAAGGAGGTAGAGGTAGAGAGGTAAAGAGGGAAGGAGGAAGAGACTTAAAGATGGGTAGAGAGAAAGAGGGTGGGAGGGAGAGGTAGTGATTGAGAGAATGGAGAGAGATTAGTGAGAGTAAATAATAGAGGGAGAGAGAAGAAGAGAGAAGGGAGGAAAGGATAGAGATGGGGGTAAGGATGGAAGAAAAGGTAGAGAGGGAGAGAGGGAGAAAGAGTGGGAGAGACCTAGAGAGGGTAGAGAGAAAAGGAAAAATTGATAGAGGAGTAACAAGCGATGGAGGGAGAGGTATAAAATGAGAGAGAGAAGTTCACAAAGAGGGAGAGAGGCATAAGGAGGGAGGGAGATAGGTGGAGAGGGAGGGAAATAACTAGAGAGGGGAGAGATATATATGTGTGAGACCTACAATCTAGTGAGAGAGGGGTGAGAGAGATATAAGGGGGAGAGAGATGGGTAATGAGACAAGGAGGGAAATATAGAGAGGTAAATAGTGAATGAGGGAGAGACCTAGAGATGGGGAGAGAGATAGAGGATGAGAGGGAGAGGTAGTGATCAAGAAAATGGAGAGAGATGGGAAAGAAACACTAATAGAGGGAGAGAGAAGAAGAGAGGGGTAGGGAGGCAAGGATATAGATGAGGATAAGGAGGGAAGGAAAGGTAGAGAGGGAGAGAGAGAGAGGGAGAGACCTAGAGGATAGAGAGAGGAGAGAAGAGAGGGAGGTAGAAATGGAAGTATCAACCTAGAGGAGTAAAAAGGGATGGAGGGAAAGGTATACATGGAGGGAGTGAGAGACATAGGGAAGAAGGAGATAAAGAGGTGATGATGTAGATGAGGGAGAGAGAAGTGGAGATAGAGAAGAATGAAGAGAAAGAGATGGCTAAGGAGGGATGGAGAGGTGGACAAGGAGTGATTGAGAGACCTTGAGAGGGGAGAGGTAGAGAGGTGAGGGGAGAGAGGTGAGAGAAAGAAGAGAGGGAGAGATAAAGGGAAGTATTGGTAGAGGAGTAACAAGGGATGGAGGAAGAGGTATACATGGAGGGAGTGAGAGGCTACGAAGAGGGGAGATAGAGAGGTGATGACTTAGAGAGGTAGGGAGGGAGAAGAGGAGAGAGAAGAATAAAGAGGAAGAGATGGATGAGGAGGGATTGAGAGGTAGACAAGGAGTGACTAAGATACCTACAGAGGAAAGAGGTAGAGAGGTGAGGGGGAGAGAGAATAAAATGAGAGAGAAGTTCACAAAGAGGAAAAGAGGGGTTATAAGGAGGGAGAGAGAGAAATAACTAGAGAGCCTAGAGAGATATAGAGGTGAGAGACCTACATCCTAGGGATAGAGGAGTGAGAGACATAGGGGAGAGATAGGGGTGAGATAGATAGAGGGGGGAGAGATGTGGGTAATGAGACAAGGAGGGAGAAATAAAGAGGTAAATAGGAAAGGAAGGAGAGACCTGGAGATGGGGAGAGAGAGAGAGGGGGTGGGGGAGAGGTAGTGTTCGAGGATTCAAGAGAATGGAGAGAGATGGGAAAGAA